>JABUQX010009969.1:0-73759 GCA_015478945.1 Trachelipus rathkii | reverse complement strand
AGAATCTGTTAATTCAAAATCTTGCCAAATATTACCAGTTCCAAGTTCAAAAATAAATAATGTTTTTCAAAATTATTTAAAAAATATCAAGTTCTATTTTCAAAATATAAATAATTTTTCTTCATATATTATTTAAAAAATATCAAATTTAAAGATTCAAGAGGATTAGATGGATCCTTAAATTATTAAAGGTCAGTTATTTTACGCTTATTTGTGGATATGTCTTCAAAGTTTTCAAAGTTTCTTCTGTTTCATCAAGTTTTATCAATGTTGTTTCTAGTCTTTTCAAATAGTTAATAAAATAAATGCAATCAACTTTACATTATATTTAATTTATTTTTCCAATTCTGTTATAATTTGTGGTTTCTAAAATCTCTGTTGCAGTAGAATAATTTTAAAATATTTCAGGTCAGTAAAATAGATTTTCAATTATGCATCTAAATATAAAATTCTGTAATTTTGGGTGCAAAAAAGAACAGGCAAGATATTAAAAAAATCTATATTTCTTAAAAAATGTCCATGGGTAGTGGGTACTGAACCACATTTTTGTCCGTACGGTTTGATCCAGTTTGGGCAATTTGAACCTTTTCGTGACCTCTGGTGACCTTTGGTGACCTGGTGACCTTTGGTGACCTTGGTACCTTTTGGTGACTTTTGTGACGCATTGGTCAAAGTGGACTTCTTCTGGTGGCCCTGGGTCTTGTAAACAAAAAGGTTTTTACCTTACTTTTGATAATTATTAATTAAGTTTTATATTGTTAATTCGAAGATTTGATAATTTGTAAAAAAAACTTATTTTTTAATTCAACTAAAAAAAGAAAAAAAACTTTTTATTTCACTAAAAAAAAAGAAAAAAAAAACCTTGGCTTTCTAAGCCACACTAAAAAAAACGGGTTAAAAAAAAAACCGAAAGAGAAATTTTTACCACCTGAAAATATTTCGCGGGACTACGACAAATATAATTAATGCATAATTATAAAAAAAGAACAAGGTGATAGGTTCACAACTGTGATGCAAAGGTTTCATCTTCATTTAAGTAATTATAATGAAAAGAATTAGTAGATTTATATTATAAAAGCAAAAAGGTAATATATTCTATATATATATATAATAATATATGATATAATATGATTATAATATATATTATATTACTATATATATTTATATATATATATATATATATATATATATTTTATATATATATAATTATATATATTATATATATATATATATATATATATATATATATAAATGAAGTGTGTGTGTGTGTTTTGTGTGTGCATATAATGCTGCGCGAGAAAGGAAAGAAATGGGGGAAAGAAGTGAAGGAAGGAAGAAATGAGGGGATCAATGGGCCAGGATTTCAATCCCCCTCTCTGGAGGCAATTTCCCTTCCCCTGAATTCAATTCTCCCATTCAACGACAATTCTCCCTTCCCTCCGAAGGCAATACTCCAATTTCAGTGCCGATTTTTTCCCTTCCCTCAACTCCTTATCTGTCCTCGCTTACTAATTTTTATTATCGTTATCTTGAATGAATATTAGTAGAACAAACTCACGTACACACCTTTTTTGACTTATCATTTTTCCATTTCAATTTATGGTTTCCTAGCTTCTGTTTTGAATTTTACCAATCTTTAACTAGCTCTAATTACTTAACTAATGATAATTAAGAAAAAAATTTTTCACTAAAATGATTTACTAAATCTGTACTATCGTTTAGTCAAATAAAAAAAAATTAATTAAGACTCGGTTAATTAATTATTTTGAAGGTGTTAATTGCATATTTTTCCTATGTATTCTCGAAAAAACTTCCCTCAAAGGAACCATACATATAAGAAAAGAATGCAATTACCAATTTTTTATTATTTTTCTGATAGTTTTTACTTAAAAAAAACATAAAAAAAATAATCGTCCGGGTGCAATGAAATGAGACAATACTGTCATATTTCAAAATTAATTTATTTAATATATTCTTTATATATTAAAATGTCTCTAAAAATTTCGTTTTGTTATTTTCACACACAATAAACAATAAAGTAGCCTTTTTTCTAATGGCTATTATGGTGAATTTTTATCTGTCACCAATTTATTTTTTTTAAAAATTTGTCTTGTAATTTTTTTTAAAAACAATAACATATGTTTTCTTTAAATTTTAACACTTCTTTGTGTTTTGAAATTTATACAAGCTGAGTATAACACATATATTAAAGTCCGAGGACGATAGTATATCATATACCATTTGTATACAATTTCCTTAATTTAAACTTAAGTGTGAAATCTGTTTTTGTGTGAAAATATTAATTTTTGTACTCACAAAAGTCTTGATTGATTTTTTACCTTTTAACTGCTTGGCAAAGGTTTGGATTCATCTATTAGTGACAAAGAAGTCACCTCTCACGGAATTGCTAAAACAATGGGCACTTGTGGTCACAGAAAATTCCACAGATTCGTGTAGGCAATCCCTCAACCGTTCCTTACGGCCTATTATCTTTGTAGTCGAAATAATGCCTCTAATCTCGGTGCTAAAACGCGAAGACGGCAATGACCATTGCAAAGTGAGAGAAGATTACGCCCTCAAATATCCTGAGCGAAGTCGTCAGTGTGGTCAAATAGACTAATTTGCTCTTCTAATTGACCATGGGATGGGTTGGTTTAATAAACGCTTCAATTCCTTGAGATATTTTATTACTACATCCTAAATTATTGGTCCGAAAAAGTGATCCAAAAGTGATCTAAAAAATGATCCCAAAAAAACCTATATAAAAACAATGGAAAACACATTATAAATTAAATGATCTTTAAAATAATGAGTTTACTAAATATTAAATAATTAAGTATTTTAATTTGTAAATATTGAAATATATTAATATAAAATATATTTCAGAAATGCATAAATTCTTACTCAATATAAGTCTAATACACTGTCTAAAACATAAAGGTATTTTTAAGGGAGAAAAGTTGTGTATTAATTAATTCAATCTCAGGAATAATAAAAAAAAGAAAATAGTTTTATTCGTAAAAAAAAATAAGAAGGAAGAAAAAGAAATGAGAAATAACGGAGGAAATATGAAGGGGTTAACAATATTTATTATTATATATTATTATTATTATTATTATTATTATTATTATTATTATTATTATTATTATTATTATTATTATTATTATTATTATTATTATTATTATTATTATTATTATTATTATTATATTATTATTATTATTATTATTATTATTATTATTATTTATTATTATTATTATTATTCAAAGTATTAATATTTTTACCTTTGTTCAAGCGGTGGAATAGTTTTATGTGAGAAACATCTTTTGTCTATCTCACTAAGGTCTAATCTCTTTTTTTAATTTTATATTTCAATTTTATAATTAAATGGGAAAAAAGAAAAATATACATATTTGCATATTATATGATATATATATTATTATATACATAGCATAGAATATGTCCAAATAATGTATATTATAAATGTTTTCACTTTAATAAAGAAAACTTTATATAAATTTTCGCGCCTCTACAACACTACTTAGAGCTGTTTCTTTAGCTGTTATCTAAGCGGATGATGGGCCCAAACGAATTATTTTTTTTATGATCTAACCCTTTTAAAAGATTGCTTTCCCCATAACCCTCTCTAATCCCCTACTCTAATCTCTCAAAATCCTCAAGTTTCTCTCTCTGTCCCTCATCATTCTCTCCCTCTCTCAATCTTTCTTCTGACACAAAAATGGATTTGTATCAAATCCAGATTTAAATCCATTTGGATTTCCGGTTGGATTTAGGAATGGATTTAGGAATGGATTTTAGGAATGGATTATTCCTAGATAGGAGTCATGATTCACAGACTTATTTCGACATCCTGGCTCCAGTTCTACGATCAAAAAGTTTAAAAAGTTTCAATTCAGGTCGTTAAAAAAGATATTAAAGCAAGATTTGTTTTTGAATTATATGCTTTTAAATATCAACAAACTTATGTTTTCTTGATTCACTATTGTGAAATATTTTTTCAAATATATATATATTTATCAAATATATATATATAATATATATATATATATAATATATATATTATATATCATTATAATATATATTATATATGATATATATATATATATATGCACCTAATGAAGTATATATATATATGGAATAAAAATTCTCCTACATTCTTAATCAACAATAATGTTAGAAAATTTAAACTAAACATTTTTACAAAACTGTAAAGTTTTTTTTGGTAATCTTAGAATATTATGAAATTTTAGTTTTCTTTTATTTGTTTAATATATTTTAATGTTTGGGTACTAATATAAATGTTTGACTTTAAATTTAAAATTATTAAATTAATTAGGAATCCCAAGAAAGAAATTTCGTCCTGTCAGTTGGACACTTCGAGAAAGGTCCCTGGGAAAGCAAGAGGGCTAACGGCTAAATCCGCTAGACTGGCCAGGCTATCACGGATGCAGGATTAATTTCCATTTGTAGCAAAGCACACTACAAATGTACTCATTATCGTCTGAGTGGGACAAAGCTAGAGTTAATAGAGAATAGTTCATATTCTCTCGCTTCAACCCAGTCTCGATACCCTGGCCCCTTGAGACTCCTGGTATTATGTAATATTCATTTTCTTTATTTAAAAGCTAATAATAATAATAATAATAATAATATGATGATAATAATAATAATAATAATAATAATAATAATAATAATAATTAATAATAATAATAATAATAATAATATAATAATATATATATAATAATAATAATAATAAAGTAATAATTAATAATAATATAATAATAATAATAATAATATAATAATAATAATAATAATAATAATAATAATAATAATAATAATAATAATAATAATAATAATAATAATAATAATAATAATAATAATAATAATAATTATAATTATAATTATAATAATAATAATAATAATAATAATAATAAATAATAATTAATAATAATATAATAATAATATAATATAATATATAACTAATAAATAATAATAATAATAATAATAATAATAATAATAATAATAATAATAATAATAATAATAATAAAAAAAATTTGCTCCGATTGGAAATCATTCGACATAGAAATCAAAATTATAAAGTAAAATTTATTTAACTTCAATTATTCCATCATCATAACGGATAATATAAACGAAATCTTCAAGAAACTTTATACAAAGGATGAGATATTAAATAAAAGCTAATGATATTACAGTAATAAAACTTTATTTAAGAGATGTGAACTTTAAGAAAGAAAAAAAGTTTCTAAATAACATTATTAAAATGAACTTATTGCTATTATCTCATCAAATTAGATGTAAAATTATAATATAAAAAAAAAAAACACGACTTTTTTTTCCTTTCTTTTTAATATCTCCTCCGGTGGGCAAAGGCTTGAAGAATACAAATTCCACAAGAGTTGGGGAGACCAGAGTACATGAAAGATTGAACAAACTGGTTAAGTATGAGAAGGAAGATGCAACAGTTCGATGGCTAGAAAGAGATTGGAGAAAATTAGTGAGAGTAAGAGAGTTAATAAATTGAAAAACCCTTGACTGCACCTGATCAAGGAGAACAGTGTGCATGAAACCATCCCAGATATGTGATGCAAACCCCATACTAGGATGAAAAACGCCCTTATACAGAGAAAGCAACTGGGGTTTTGAGAAGAAGTTACGAAGGAGCCTCAGAACAAACATGGACTTTAAAGCTTGTTTAGAAAGAGAAGTAACGTGATTCTTATCTATGGACCCGAAGACGAAAAGACAAAAGGTCGGATCCTATCTGTGTCAAAACTGACCATTTTGAGATTAAAACAACCTTCAATTTTTAAGCAAAATTAAATTAAAGACAACTTATATGCTTTTATGATCTATCGGTCAGAGCTCTGGATTGAGAGTTAAATCATAAGGGTTCAATAACTAGTCGTGTAAAATTTTGGGAAATTATATCCATTGAGTTCGTAAAGGACATATAATTTCAAATCCCTGGTCATGGTGGTCGGCCAATGATCTGTTTAGGTACATGTGTTCGAGTATTCGGTCCGGTGCGAGTAGGCAATGAGCTACCGGAGCCTCAGGGACTCACTTAATTATGACGGTGACCCAGCGAATCGAACCGCAGACACCCATTACAAATATTTTGACACCATACACGATCCAAAAAGCTAGAAAAGCTAGAAAGAGGCTAGGGTTTCAGAAAAATGCTAGATCAAAAATGGGTAAGGGGTTGCAGAATATGACGTCATACTCAAGAAGACTATAAAAATGCCAGGGTACCAGAACAAAGCTAAATGCAACATAGGGTCACAAAATTAGCTAAAAGTAGCTAAGGTTGACAGATTTGACACGAAAAACAGCCAAATCTGACACCCTGAGATTCCTGATCCCTACTACTCCGAAGATCCGTATCTTCGCGACGTCCATTTTTTTATTCAAAGACTGATCTTCGAAACAAATTATCTCTCCTTTGCGAAATGTTGCAATGTTCATAAATTAAAAAATAAGGTGAATGAAGACTTTCTATCTAGGAAGCAAAAAATATACATTTTAACTTTTGTTACTGGTTTCAACAACTCTTTATCTTCTCAACATGATCTAAGAAAATAATAAGAAAGACTTTAAGAACGAAAGGTGAATAATACAAACCCGATATGTAACAGTAAATTACGTATGATGCAAGACATATTAGATGAAAAAGAGAGATTAATCTTATATTTCAAGGTTAGTTCCGAAAATAAATCTAAATGTGATGATAGGTAATGATTGAATTATTTGCGCAAATGCTATTGAAGTTCTAGTGCCATATGAAATAATAATAAATGAAAGACTGAGTCATATACCAATTCTTCAATTGAAAGTGTTTTCACCTGTTAAAATCACTAAATCGATGTTATTTATATCAAGGTCATGGCAAAGGTGTTTTAAGCTTATATTAATGAAACAAACACTTAAAAAGCTGAAATAAACACAAAATCAACTTTTTAAAAGCTCTTGATTCTTTACAGTGGCAACCTCTCTATTATACATTGTACAAACTTGGGGTTTAAAATTATCTTCCATGATGGGAATGATGAAAGACTATTTTTGAAGTGCATTTGAATATTAAGCAACTAAAACAATTACAGTTAAACAGAGTCACTGAAAGAATATATAAATGCTTCTTATACTTTGCAGGGCAATCTCTCTAATATACACTATACGAATTCGTGGTTTTCACCTCATATTCCGCGATGGGAATGGTGAAAGACTTGTGTTGAATTACATTTGATGCAATTGCAACTAAAACAATTACAGTTGAAGGGGAATAAATAAGTAATCGAAAGCAACATTTGGGAAATGGCGCTGAAGGTTAAAGAAATAAGGAACAAGTATTAGTACTATAATAATACAATGACTTTTCTTTGAACATTAAGCAGTGGCGATGAACAAGAGTGGTGGGAGTCGGAAGATAGTATAGATATTAAAGTATATATTATATATTGATGCAGTATATACTAATATTACTTTCATAACCTTTTCATATGTATATAGGTATATATATATGTGATAATATACTATAAGTAGTATATATAGTATAGTCATTATAGTATATATATGTAACTATAGGTAGTTTAAGAGATCTGTTTCACGTACAATGGTCAAAGTAATATGTGGGAGTAAAAAGGTAGAAAACTAATGCTCCCGGAGGAAAAAGATTCAGCTAATTTGACATTTTTTGTAGTGGATGGATAGCTATCGAGTTTTTAGTACTATAGTGCCCATCAGGGGTATATGCTATTATACTATCTATTATTTTTTCCTGATAATCGTAAGAGTTATCGGAGATCTCCGTCGTTACTTCATTATAGGCCGATATAACAATTAGTTTGTGTTCAAACGTACGTAGAGTGTGAATTGGCTAGCTAAAGTGTACATAAGATCAGTTTGAAAGAAACATAAAGTAGTGGTTTTTATCCTTTATGATTGTGGAAAATAAGTGAGGAGTATTATTTCATATTAAGTTATGTAGTACGTATATAGTATGTTTATATTAAGTATGTATATAGTGTTATATTTATATATATATATATTAACTGATATGATAGTAGTATATGATATATTGTGGTTGACTCCGTTTATTTAGATGTGTATGGTGTGTATATGTTAGGTTAGGTTGTATAGGTGTAAGTTTAGGTGTTAGGTTTATGGTTACCCAAAAATTGTTAAGTATTCTACCGCAAGAATAGTAGATAATGATGAGCGATACATTTATTTATTTGATTTTTGCTTACTGGTGTCAACCACTTATAAATAGCCTATAGTATATTATATAGTATATATAGTATATATTATATATATATATTAGTATATATGTATATAGTAGTATATATATAATAATGGTAGTATATGTATTAGAGCATCGGGTGCGGGGTGACGCAGAGGCCTGCCGTTTTGAGGGGTGAATCCGTCCATCTGTATATGAAATGAAAAAAATAATAAAGATAAAAAAAAAATTTGTTTTTGTGCTCATTATAGATAGCGCTACGGGTAGTAGCGTATAAGTGTTGAGTTTAGTTATGATTTAATTCTTAGAGAGTTTATATTTTTTAAAAGAATATAATAGAATGAGGGTATAGAAGAAGCCCTTCAAAGGAATTTCACTTTGAAAAAATGTGAATTTTTTTTAACTTTGTTATAATAAATGGAAGAAATTTGTGGATTGTTTTAATTATTTTTTCTAGTGTAGTACAGTTGAGTGATGCTTAGCTGAAACTGCAATAGCTAAATTTTTGTCCGAGCACAACAGTAATTGGAGTGGCTAAATTCATCTGCCTTACTTGCCTGATTCGCACTGGCCACATTGAAATAATGATGATGGGTGAATCGGGGCACCATTGTTTGTCTTATTTTAGTATTAGTTGATTGACATTTTTATTATGTAGGTAGCTATAGTTTAATATATATGATACAGTTATCTTTATATTAAGGTAACAATTATAAATTAAAAAGTGAAATTTATGATAGAAAGGTAAATATGAATTCCAAAATTTTTTGGGGTCAGAATTGTTTGCTACCATGAGGAGGGTGTAATGTTAGGTGCCACCACATTTTTATTCTTATTTTTTATGTAATTTAGTTGACATTTTTATTCCTTATTGACTAATTCGAGATAAGTGTAATAAAAAGTTACTTATATGAAGTGAAAATTAAATATAAATTGAATTTTACTTATGTAGAAAGGAGGAATGTTAAAGCAGATGTGCTGCAATTCTACCGTCTCAGATGGTGGCCGATTGCTCCCGCTCCAAGGTGAGCGAAGTGATGAGCTTATTAAACCTTAATATCCTTATTCACTGTTGAGGAATTACATTATTATTTTTGTGTGTGCTTATGACCTACTAATCAAGGGTGATTGTTTCAGAAAAAGAAGAATTGCAATAGAAGTGTATTAGGTGGGTAAAGTCGGCGAGACGGAAGTTTACCTAAAGTGGTCCATCGGCAACCGCGCCTGCTTGAGAAAATTGCTCATAGGGATATTTATTAATACTATATATAGTATACATTAGTAATATATAGATATAGTATATAGATATAATATATATTTATATATATATATATATATATGTATATATAGGTATAAAAAAGAAAAAGTATATTAATTGTAATACATACTTATTGTTTGATTGTAGTGGTGAAAAGGACATGGTGTGATTGACTTTGGACCTGGTAGTGGTAGATGATTCTGTCATTATGAATATGGATGAAAATTTTTTTACCTGGATTTTTCCTGAAAAATGATTACAGAGAAGGTGTTTTAAGTGCATGTTCATTACAGAATATTATTGACAGTCATGCATAGTTTAAGTGATATAAAAGCTCACTAAATAATCGTTTAATGTATGTTGTGCACACAAAGAAAATTAGACGATCGTGAATGGTGGCTTTCGACTTTGAAGCTAATGAGGCTTGGTTTTGGTTGGTATATTACTGGGGATGGTGTATATGTGTTATGGAAATGGTTTAAGCGATATCAATAAGATTGTACTAATCGATTTGTGAAGACAAAAAGATCTGCTGAGCGCGAGCCAGGAATAGTGAAACCGTATCTTCCTGATTTTTTAACTTATTTATTGAAGCTATAAAGTTAAAATGTAATAAAAGCAAATAAATCTAAATTAGTAATATTTGTGATATTTTGTAAATTATAATTTTATAGTTTTAATAAGTTCATATAATTGACCTTATTTAGGATAGCATAAGGTAGAAGAGTTTAGAAAATTATGGAAAATTAGAAACAACTTTGAACTAGTCAAGTAAGGATAATAGAGAGGAGTTCAAAGCTAATTTAGCAAGAAGTAGGTAGATAGAAGAACCTGAAAAAGATTGTCTTAATCCCTGACTTATGGAGACTTAGGTTGTACGGACCTCTCAGTCTCCCTTAATCCCTTAAGATGTTAAAAAAGATTTTAGCTTTAGATAATTAAAAAGAAAATAAGAAATTGGTCACAATTAAAATTGAATAAGTACTTTTAATATTCCACAATTTAATATTTTTCATGTCTGATATCGACTTCATTGTTTACTGAGGAAAGATTAGATATAGGTTTAAAACATTAATAGGCTCGGTGGCAATGTAGTGAATAGATATAGGAGTTAAGAAGGTAGTAAGGAGTTTTTGAAATTATAGGCCAGAATTTAGCTTAACATCTCTGGTTGATCTATTGATCAAGTGATAAAAGTCATATATTGGAATATTTATAATGCTAAGATACTGGTATGACTCGCCAGGAGTGGTTTTTAGAAAAAGTAGATTGGTCAGACAGTCCTTTGCTTATAGGTTCCTTCATATAAGACTGATTGCAAAAGTGTTTCACGTGTATATCGGTAGACTTTGTACAGTTTGATTAAGAGGATTGGTTGAGAATAGAAGGCATGTATTACTGAATAACAGTAGGTTCATCATGGTGAAATATGAAGATTGTGATTGTCATATGGATTCTAGTGCCTAGGGCATATAATTTCCTTACTACATACCACACACATAGTATAATATAATATATATATATAATATTATATATATAAATATATATTATATATATATATATATATATAGTATATATTATATAATATAAATGTATATATAATATTATATATATATATATATATATTTATATATTATATATATATATATAGTATATAATATTAATTATATATTATAGTCTTGTCAAATGGGGGAAATACTGTTTCGGTGGTAGAAACCGAGAAGTTTATAAAATGTTGCTATAGTTTTTCATAAGATCTACTTGCTATGAAATGTGGGAAAGTTTTTTTGGTAGATAAAAGACTTATTTTAATATTATTTCAAAATTAAATAAAATACAACTATAGTTAAAAAAATTTCCCCCATTAAAATTTTTTTTTTGACAAAAAAAATGGCAAAAAATGTTAGGTCTGCGCAATCTCTAAGGACTGATGAGATCATCATTTCGCAATTAAACAGTATATAAAAGGTGTAAATGTAGAGTTTTCATGATGTAGATTGTAAATTGCTGATATTATTTAAGTTATACAAGTGGTTTCACTTTGGGGTAAAAACGGTCACGGTAATATACTGGTAGCGGGTTAAAACTGGTAATATATTTTTTAACTATATTTCCATGCATAAATTCCTCTTTTCCTATTTCTTATATTTTCCTCTTTTGTTATTACATTTACGTTGAATTACATAGGTATGCGTAAAATGATTAGGTGTATTAGCTTTGCTATTTTGAATAATTATGTAACGTGAAAAGAAATAGGACCAGACTCGTACATTATTAGTTCGCCATCCTCGAGACTACGATACTTTACAAGACAACAAATTACATATTTGGAATCACGTATAAAGCTTATATTAGTTGTTAAAAAATAATAATAATAATGTTTTTTTTTTTATTATTATTTTTTTTTTTTTTTTTTTTTACTTTTGTTTTTACTTTACCAGAAAAATTTCATACGCTGATTTCTAAATATGTAATGTGTTCAAAATATATTTAATTCATTTTTTTTATATATCGCGTACAGTAATTGTAAAGTGTAGTGTAAAGCTTTACCTGTTTTTTTGCCTCTTAATTCACCTTGAGAAACTTGTATTTACATAGTTTTTATTAATAATATTAGTAATCAACAAACGTACGAGAAATAAGAATTAATTACATTTAAACCGATGCACATCCAGTCTGTTTACCCCCAAAAAAAATTTCACAACACTAGCATTTTTCAAAAATTACTACAAAATATTATTCAACCATTTTTTAATATTTTCTTCATTTTATACGACATTTAGAAGGTTCAAATTTGAGAAAAACATTTAAGTATGGGTGTAAATTGATAAATTTTGAGTTTTCATGACTTGACAAAAAAAAAAAAAGCCTACATTTTACTCCGTTTTACACCTTCTTTAAGTATATCTATATATATAATATATATCATTATATATATATATATATATAATGATATATATAGTATATAATATATAGTAAAATATATGTAAAATATATATATATATATATATACGCGGTATATATATATATATATAATATATATAATGATATTATATAATTATATATATACTATAAATATATTATAATATATATATAATAAGTTAATATAAATAGTATAATATATATTATAGTATATATATGATATATTATATTATAGTAACGGTATATATATATATATATAATTATATATATATTATATATATAGTAAATGTTGGATGAGTGAGTTGATTATTATATATACTTGGGTTAGGGTGATGATTATAGTGGTATAGTATGTATTATAGGGTATAACTATTTAATGATATATATAGTTAGTATAATATAGTATATCCGGTTATATTATATAGTATATATATATATTATATATATATAATTTAATATACTATATATATATATTATATAGTGTTAAAAATATATAATATACATATATAATATATATAGTATATGGAGTTAGTTTTAAGTTTTAGTGTATATATATAGTATATATATGTAGATATAATAGTTTTTGAAAATATACTATAGCGTCGGGCGGGGTAACCAGGGCTCGCCTCTTTAGGAGGGGTGATTAGGTCCACTATACATAAAATACAAAAATAATAAATTTTTTTTTTTTCGCACTTCATTTTATGGTACCGGTAGTACTACAAGTTTTATTTAGATCTAGAAATTCAGACAATTTTATATTTTGAAAAATGTTAGAAATGACTTGAGGAAGAGGATCTTCAATAGAATTTCACTTTAAAAAATGTGAGTTTTTTTTTAAACTTTCGTTATAAAATGAAAAATATGGATCGATTTAATTATTTTTTCAGTGATACACTCGAGTATTAGCTTTAAACTGGCAAAGTAACATTTTTGAATCAAGCATATTAGTGGCACAAAAATGGGGCCTACTTGTCCGATTCACCGAAAAAATGAATGGAGGGGTGGCGTCGGACCACCATGTTTTTCGTATTTTACGTATTATTATCGACATGTTTATTATGTATAATTACATTTAAATGTAATAAAAAGTTACTTAATTAAGTGAAAATTTTAAAAAAATGAAATTTAATAAAAAAGAATTCAAAAAAAGTGTCAAGAGATTTGGGGCGGAGAGGGGTGATCGGACCACCTTATTATATCGTATTTTATTTATCAATTATTGACATTTTAATTAACTTATTAGAATTTTAATATGATAAATAATTATTTATAATTAATAAAAATTAAATTATAAAATTGAATAATAACGTAAAAGACGAGATTTAAAACAGATGGTTCCGAGTCACTCTCCTTCAATGGTGTCCCGCTCACCCCTCCACGTCGGCTGATGCGTTGCCGTATTCCATACTTTAAATAAAACTTTTACTTATAAAATTACATTATATTTTTGTTCTTATGTTTATCTATGGCGCATAATTAGCAAAAAAAAATTCAAAAAAAGTGCATTAGGAGAGTGCGGGAGAGAAGTTAACCTAAGGTGGCCAAGTCACCCCGCTGACGCTATTACCGTGTAAGATGGGCAATTCGCATCCACGTGGGGGCAGTTCAGTCCAGTGGCTCAAATAGGCCTATATGATGTATAATATATCTTTAAGATGTAAAATAAGGTATGTTATGTCTGGGTATTAATTTTTATGAAAGCCCTTTAATTAATTGTCCATAATTGGATTCTTTCTTTTGCTGAGCACCTATAAATGGGTAATTTAGCTTATTGCTAAGGAATCTATACAGGTCAAAATAAGTGGTTACTACATTTATTGTACCAAGAAATAGTACTAAAAAAGTTCATAACCTTATATCAACGTTGAGTCTTTAATGGCCAGGATAAATATGTGTTACATTATAAAAATTGTATCATGGGGCAAATTTCGGTCAGGGTTTCAAATTTCGGGGCAATTCGGTCCACATTGGAATCTTCATTAAATTAAATTTTTTAATAACTCTTGTACAAAAAGAGTCCTGTATATATAATGTTTTAAAAATAATTTTACACTTTACAGCAGATAGTTAGGTAAAGTTTTCAACTAGGCCTAATTAACTATACAAATTTTTTCACGCAGAGATGGTTCCAGCACTACGCAAAAAGTAAACTACGGCAGATACAAAAGAACTCTGATTATGATGTTGCAGACCCTTAGCAGTTGTCGTTTTGCATTGGTTCTTACAAAACGAAATATGCCCTAAAACGTCTCAGTTTCATTCGTTTTGTCAAAAGCGTTGCGTTCGTTTTTGTAAAACCAGCGCAAAATTGTAAAAGAAAAGCGCTCACCAAACGTAAAGAATTTCCTTAAATTTCTGTGTATAAAATAAAAAAGAATGCCAAAAAGAGCAAATTGCGCTTCCTTGATTTCGTTTTGTCAAAATCAAATCGTAAAAAAAAAACGCTCAACCAACGTAAAGAATTTCCTTAATTCTGTGTATAATAGAATAACAAAGAATTAAGGAAATTCCTACGTTTGGTGAGCATATTTTTTACGATTTTGCGTTGACAAAAATGAACGCAAACCTAAAACGCTTGAGCTTGCGTTCTTTTTGTCAAACAT
This sequence comes from Trachelipus rathkii, assembly GCA_015478945.1. Lineage (NCBI taxonomy): Eukaryota > Metazoa > Arthropoda > Malacostraca > Isopoda > Trachelipodidae > Trachelipus > Trachelipus rathkii. Next base: position 58,692 of record JABUQX010009969.1, on the reverse strand, counting down.
TGCAAAATCGTTAAAAAAACGCTCACTAATTACGTAAGAATTTCTAATTCTGTAAAATACAGAATAAAAAAGAATAGCAACCCTACAGAATTAAAATCCTTACGTTAGGCGAGCCTTTTTTTAAGATTTTGCGGTTGACAAAAACGAACGCAACTCGAACATTTTATTACGTTTCGAACCTCTATTTTACCAAATAATACCCACAAAACGAATCAAAAAAATTGAAAAATTGTCTTTAGCAGAACCATCGTTGTCCGCCCGCTTTAATTGAAAGATTCTTAGGATTTCAATGAAGGGATGCGAATTGCTCCGCCCGCGCAAAAATCGTGTGGCGCAATTCGGTTCCATGTGTACTTATGCGGCTTCTAACATAATCCTATAGCATAATATACAATAAATATATCCCCTAATTTAAACTCCCCCTAAAAAGGAATACCATTAACATAACAAAAAAAATTTCGTAAAAAAAAAAAAACTCCATAAACCTCGCTTTTGCGATACCCTGAGTGTTTGTGACCTAATGCCCCGCTTAACGATTATATATTATATAATTATTATTATATATATATAATATAGTACTATATATATATTAATATATATATCTATATATATAGATTATAATATTGTCTCTATTTTTAACTTTTCGACAGCAAAAAAATAAAAACTAAAGTCACTCGATAGTTTGGAATGTGATCATTTTAAACTAAAAGATAGAATCTTACTCAGAAAGTTCTAGTATGATGAAAAAAAAAAAAATCGGATCAGTATGCTAACGTTTATAATCGTCGGATGTGCTTAGTGACTGTGATCGTAAAATTAGAAATTAATGTTAGTTGATATTTTGAACTATATGCAAAACGATTGTAGTTCTGAGTTTTTTAACTACATTTCAACCATAATTTTGCAAGAAAAGAGATGTGAGAAATTTAAAGAATGTTAAATTTGCAGGTATAGATAAATATAATTAATTAGAGGTATGACATAAGCAGAGGTGGCATCGTTACTCAAAAAAGTAGTTAAAAAAATAAAAAAGAATAGCAACCTACAGAATTAAGAAATTCCTTAACGTTAAGGTCGAGCCTTTTTGTTAAAGATTTGCAGTTTGAACGAAAAACGAGAACCAAACCGAAGCAGTTTTTATTACGTGTTATCGAACCCAATTTCTAAAATAAAATTGTAATACCATTATGCTAAAAATGAAAAACTGACTTATCATAATTTATTACATAAAACACTTTAATTGAGGATTCTTAGGGATTTGAAAATTGAAGTGGACCGAATTGCCCCCGCCCCCTCAAGACTGCGTGGGCAATTCGTCCACGTTACTTATCGCTTCTTAAATAATCCTATATGATATATACAATACAATTATACCTAATTTTACTCCTAAAGGATAACATGTAACATTAAAAAAAAAAATTTCTCGAAAAAAAAAAAAAAAAATCTCCATAAACTTTAGCATTTTGAGTACCCCTGATTTTGAACCGAATTGCCACGTCTACGATATTATATATATAATATATTTATATTATATATAATATAGTATATATATATTATATATATATAGTATATATTATATATAATAATATAATGATAGTATATATATATTGGCTTAATTTTACCTTTCGACAGCAGAAAACAAATGTCTGAAGAAAAGAGATGTGAAGAATGTAGAAAGAAAATGTTTAATAGTCAAGAGGTCTAGATAGAAGGTTAAAATTTCTGCAATGTTACAGCATGAGGTGGGCAATCGTACCGCAAAAAAGTAGTTTCCGTTATCGGTTGCTGCTGTGACTCGGAAAAAATAGATTGGCATTATCGTATCCGTTCTGAAAGGAAAGTAACGAAGTGTCGTTATTCGGTACTGTTTTAGGCTCTTCAAGTATGAATTAATTAAGCGGTTTTCTTAGCACGGTTTAGATTGGTATTGGTATATTCAAATCTTTCAACTTATCATTATTCTTAAAAAACATACCCTCATGTAACCCTAAGGCGCACTCAAGACTTAGTACGATCTTTACATCCATAACAATTAATTGCAGCCAGCCACTTCTGCTGCCACAACTTCCTACTTAACACTCTGCACATCCGCGTCTCCTTCTCATTCCACATAGAATACTTAATATTTAACACCTCAGACACTGTTCAGCTTCACAATCTAACATAACTTCACACCCGGAGGACTGTTATCACTCACAAACCATAACCGTACTCTTATCTACGCTTACCTTCAAACATCTCCTTTACACACCCTTCCTAAATCTCTCTACCAATCCTCTCAAACTCCCACCTTTCACTACAAACCAAATCATCCCATATAATAGGTTCGGGGGCTATCTCTCACTCCTCTTTCCATTCTCTTATCATTCAACCGAGATGTGGAGTCGGAGAGTCTGGTAGATAATTAAAGAGCGGAGCGAGGTGGTAATTTTTAAGAGGGTGGAGTATCGGCCATTATGAGGTTTGGGTTGAAGAGCGAGAGAGGATTAGCCCTGCAGGTATGATATCTATATCACGATCCCACCTCGAATGGTCTTTCATAACCCCATCCTATATTACAAATAATTAATAACTAAGACGACAGCACATCCTCTGCCCTCTCGCTATTAATATTTAAAACAATCATTTCAACTCCATAATTGCTTAACCACAACGCTTAACTTCGTTCATATATACTGTTCAATCCATTCAAAGCTACCCACAGACACCATATATCAATAACACCTGCCATAGAGCTTCCGTATTAATCATTTCAGGTACGCATGTTTACATAATAACATTAGAAAACCTAGTAGTACATTTACTTCTTCTCCTCCCTGTCATTTTTCTCAATCATTGTGTTCAATGTAAAGAGTTTGAATTCCGACATCCTCCTCACCACTTGCTAAAGCCAGACCTTTGTTTTTGCCACATTCAGTCCGTTCAGTCACTCGACGTATCTTTCGAACAAATATAATATAATATTTTCCTACTACACTTTAATAAACTAATTTTCCTATATATATTTCCTGCAAGTTTTCAGAAATATCTCCCTTAGCCTTATATTAAGGGTACTATTACTGCTCTGTCTCCGATCCCTTCAATATAGCTCTCCATAAACATTTGATTGTACATACTCCAAATCCAATCAATTCACAATACGCCTCCATTCTTGACCATTTAACCGGTAATTTGTTACAGCTATATCTCTTGCAATTAACATTCCTTTCTGCAACTTTCTCGCTGCTACCACTTGCCTCCCCTTACTTATATGATCGTATGCCCAAGAATATCATATTCCTTGCACCATTCAAACCACACAACATCACTATAACTACACTCTTCATTACTGCAAATGGATGATCACCACCTCCCTAATTCCAGTTATTCTATTCAAATCCCCTTATTTCTTTTATATATATACTATATAATATATATATATAGTAATATAATATAATATATATAATATATGATATATAATATATAAATATATATATATATATATATATATAATATATATAATAATAATATATATATATATATATATATATATATATATATAGATAGTATATATTTATAAAGGTTTTTTTAGCTTGATAGTGTGGTCAATTGGCCTGATCAACATTCAAGAAATCGAGGCAAAATGTAACAGACTAAAAAGTAACAGAGAAAAAATAACGAACTTAATCGGTTGCGTGTGACATTAAGAGATAAGTAACCGATTCCGTACTTCTGTTACGAAAAACTAGACCGTTAGTTAAACGGAAAACGAGTAACGGATTCCGTGCCCACCTCTGATATAAGGTATAACAGTTCACCCAAAACATGGTTTGGGCAAATAGTAAGGTTATCATACAAGGATGTCACTGCATTATGTACTCATTGTGTACAAGATACAATCAGAGCAAAAGATTTCAGATGATGTTGATGTAGTCAATAAACAGTTGTGACTGGCTTAACTTTGCTGTGATATATATGATTATATAGATATATATAATATATATATAATATATATATATACGATATATTATATATATATACTATATTATATATATAATATAAAAATAATGATTATATTATAAGTATATATTATATATATATTATATCAGAGCTGGGCGCGCCTATAATTTTTTGTGCAGTGCGTCTGGCGCCACCGGACCTAGTGCGCTAGCCTTAGCGCTCTGCGCCTATATTTTTGTCACATCAGCGCCTCTCACCGCAACTTCGCTGGCCGGTGGCTGTTTGCTAAATTATTTGCTAAGTAAACTTATGTGGAGATACTAAGCATGAATGTTAAAGGAATTAAAAAAGAACTTTGTAATTAAAGAACACTGTTGAGAAATATCCACCGTCCTCTTCCTCCTCCATGGTCTATTGTGGTCCATGTCATGGTTTTCCCCTAGGAGGTTTCAGCAAATGAGCGCGAAGAAGAGAAAATTCAGAGTTAGAGTTGCCAATTTTTTGTAGTTAAGAACTATTGAACTTATATATATATATATAGTTAGTATATATATATATATAATAATAATTAATATATAAATTATTATATATATATATATAATATTTATAGTATATAAATATAATAATATAATATTATATATATATATTAAGATATATATATATTATATATATATATATACTATAAATATATATATATATCATATAAAGTATATATAACTATATTAATATATAATCAACACTGGTTTTTAGAAGATACAAGTTTGCATGCTTCTAAGTTCTAACTTTTAAGGGTAAAAAAAATGCTTTTGTTTCTGTTCATGTAGGCGAGGCTATAGCGCGGAGAATTGCGCTGGCCCTTTTGCTTTGTCCCTTTTTAAAATGTATTGCGCGCTATCCGCCTACAATTATAGTGTGCCAATACCGCAATAGCACCACTCGGTGCACAACACTCCAGCTCGATATATATATATATAGCTATAGTATAATTATATATAATATTATATAATATAGTATATATAATATATATGTAATAATATATAATAAATATATATATATATATATTATATATGTATAATCTATATAGATATATTATATATATTATAACATATTTGTAGATACTGTGCTGTGACTATTTTTCTGAAAAAATTTTCTAAGTTCAAAGAAACGTTTTAAGAAAATATCTTAGTGCAAGCTCTGGATATAAAGAAGCTTGCCACTAAATTTTCTTTAAAAACCTAAATTAACTTAACTTTTCTGAATCTTAGAAATTTTTTGAACTTCGAAAATTTTTTCAGAAAACAGTCACAGTACAGTATCTACAATATATATATATAATAACTATATAATATATAGTATTAATATAATATAAATATATATATATATATAGTATATATATATATATCATATATAATAATATATATATATATACTATATATATAATACATCTATAATATATATAAGTTATATATATATATATTATAAAATATATATATATTATATATAGTATAATATATATATATATTATATAATATATATATATAAGATATTAATAGTAATATTAATATTATATAATATATATATAGATATATATATAATATATACTATTATATATCTATATATATAAGAAGGATATATATATATATAAGCTACTTACCTTTCAGTCAGCTTACTAAACAGTCAATAGGTAAATCGTTAGGGGTGTTTTACGGCACAGTGGAGTTCAATAAAGGTTAGCCTACTTTCACAGCACAGTGTCAATAAAGGTTTAGGGCTAGTTTTACAGCAAAGTGGATCAATAAAGTTAGGGCTAGTTTATGCACAAGTGAATCAATAAAGGTAGGGCTACTTTGGGGATTTTAATTTAGGTTATGATACAAAGTTTGTTAGGTAGACACAGATTTACTATAATATATATATAGTAATATATAGTATATATTATATATATATATAATTAAATAATACTTATATATATATATAATTATATATATAATTATATAAATATATTATAAATATATATATACTAGGTTCAATATTCCAAATATAATTCATGTATCGATTACACGACCCAACAAATTATCAAAATGAACTTAGAAAAAGTTAGTTAGTATCTGAAAAATAAATTTACCTATAGTATAATATATATATACTATATATATTTATTATAATCTAAAATTATATATATAATAATATATAGATAATATTATATATATATATAATTATATATATAGTATATATATTAGTATTGCAACCGATACCATAAATTGAAGGCTATACCGATACTCGATCAAGTACTCGCAAATTTCTGCATAACTCTGAAGTTTAAGTTTTCCTATACAATAAATTCTACAAACAATAAATACTTGCAGCATAAATATTGGATAGAACCAACGTATAGTGATAATTTATTCTAGTTAGTGTGCGTGTGTTTCTTATTTATTTGTTAATAAATATTTTTTATTGTATTGCTTTTTTTTTCGTTTTATAATTAATTTCCTTAATTAATTGTTTTTTAATTCTATTGACTATTATTGTTAATAATGGCCACGCATGCGCTCCTGTTACTAATTCTCAGTATTTTTTATTCGATTATTCACTCTTTCCTTATTTATTTTACTTTGTATTTCTTATTCTTTATTTATTAATTATATATTTTTATTTTATTTATTCTTTTCTTTTTTAATTCAATGTGGGTTATCAGCTTATGACTACCCTGAACAGGTCGACGATCTTTTACCTGACTAGTATATTTTAGTATTAATATATTATTATTATTATATTATATTTATTATTACATATTATTATGTATAAACGGATTAATTTCTTACTTGTTATTCTCCTTCGTTGGTTTATGCCTGAATTCATGTGAAATAGTTATTATTTTAATTTTCTGTATTTTTGTAAACATTAACGATATTTTTTTTTAATAATAGTTTATTTATGTATTTCATCAGCATTAAATAAGATAATTGATTAATATAATTTTACTTCTTTTTTATATACAACTTGATATATACGATCATTTTCGATTTTTTAATAAATTATGTCTTCTATTTTTTCGTCGTAAATATTATGGTTTCTCTTGATGGTATTTACAAATATGTTAAACTCAAAGATATTGTGTTTACACAAAATCGAGTCTTATCTATATATTTTTAAAGTTATACTATAATCTGGATCTAGACCAATGTAGTTTTTTCTGTCTTCAAAAGCGATCTATTCACCTATAGATGACTGTACAAGAAAAAAAAAAACAAAGTTGCAAGCCTTAACTCGAGTCAACTTACAAGTCAGTTTCTAAATGTAAGTTGAATTCAATTCAAACACTTCAAAGTTTAAAAAATATTATATACAATTCTTTCAAACTTTTTTCTTTTTTATTCAAGAAAATTGAAATGCTTATCACTCAAAACATAAATATTTATTAGTTAGTACAATATCGGAACTTAAATATCTTATTTAACGACTTACAATAATTATTTTACAAGTAAAGTTTGCTGTTAAATACAATTCATATAATTTGCTTTTAAGTTTTTTAATACGGGGCTAAATTATTACATAACAAAAACTGACTAGGAAATATGCAATTCAAAATCTATTTATTTATATTATAAATAAAAACTTACCATCTTTTAAAATCCATACATACATATATATAACTATATATATACACATAACCTTATGGTTACTACAAGCGTATCAAAACAACTATTCAAAATCGAGATCACAAAACAAGAATATTTTAATCTAATGATTACTACAAGTAAATTCAAGGAGAACCATCTAGGTCCAAATCACAATCAAGGCTTTTATATAAACTTATGGCTATTACGAGCCAATTCAAGGAGAACTATCTAGACTGAAATCACCAACAAGACTCTTCTTCCACGTAAAAACTTCTGTAAACAAAGATGTTGATCCGTTCGTGAGTGCGTTGTCTTCAGAAAATTCCAGAAGTCACTGACGTGGCATTCCGGGATCTGGCAAGGATGTGTTTCCATTCCTTATAGAAAATACTGCAATTTTATAATAACAAGAGATTAATATTATAATTCCACAAATAAAAAGTAATTTATAAATTAGCTAAATGATCTTTAAATTCTTCTTCGGCCTATAATTTAAATCATAAATCATAATTTCGTTCTATTCAAAATCTGGAAACTTTAGCATCTTTAGCATTTTCAGCATTATGACAATTTCCAGCAACATGGCCTTCTCCGAATTACAATACTAGCAACCAGTAAACAAAACTCATTCTATATTATATTAGGCCCAATCGGGACTTCAAAACTACTTATCTGCCGAATTACTCTATAAACTTTCCTTTAACAGCATGTACTCCAAAATAATCATTATAATATGATTTATAACAAACTGCATATGGTAAGTGCGTAAGGGTTTATAGAGATATTGGAGTATGATGAGGCTGAGAAGTACCCAGTGCCCACTATGAAATAATGTGTTGTCGTAGTAATCTGTTGAGGCTGTCAGGGTGCGTCTGAGGGCCGGTGGGTCGCCATAATTTTTTCAATGTCAGAGTAGCTGTTCTCTATCAGTCGAGCAGGTTGTTGGCGGTGGTTCACCTAACGGTAACTAAATACTGTCCTTAATGCCTATTTATCATAACAAGCAATCAATTGCACAAAGAATCATTAGAGCTCAGCCATGTTGCAGACATTGTTTTTACCCTAAGGGCATTAAGCATGGCTTAGCTAAATTTAGGCTAAGCTGAAATAAATAAGGAGACTTAAGGGCATAGACCAAATTGAATAATATACTCACGCAATTAAGAGATGGAGATAGGGTCAACTACGACACCTCTCGTTAAGATTACACAGGATTAGGAAGGGAGAAAAAAGCGACAAACAGACAATTAGATCCTTTAAAATGTCTAGTGGTCACGCCGTAAACTGAGGTCGTGCACCCCTTCCATAAATCCACTACCGCAGGATTGGTTGTATATTTCATTGCTTCCTGTTCAACTTCTCGGTAAAATCTCCTGTATCTTTTGACGTGGATGCACTCTCTGCTGCATTCTTTGATATGAAATCTTTCCTTTGTCCTCTCCGTCACCATCCGTCACTGCCTCTTTCCATTCTAACATAGTTCTTCATAGGTCTTCTATTGCTGTATCTATGTCTATCTTGATTCCTCTTTCTCTCAGTAGCTCTCTTTTGGTTGGCTTTCATCTGTTCCCTTCGTCGTTGTTGTCTTTCAGCCGCCAATCGACTCTTTTTCTCTTCTAATTGATGTCGCAAATCTCGCTCTGATTTCTTGAGGAGTTCCTTTTCCGGAATCGGCTGGTCTCCCTTTTTACTAATTCTTTTAATATATTTACAATGGCTTGCAAGTAACCGCCAGAAATAAACATTAGTTTGTCGTTGGAAATGCACTCCATCCAGTAGTGGGCCAGCATAAGATACTCTTGGTCTATTTTGACGCTCTCGTTTATGTTGCAAAAAATTATCCATGCGTCCCAAAGCCAAGGGTCTAATCTCCATAAATTTGTCCCAACACTCGAAAAAAGCTGTTAATAATTGTCTCATTTCACGCACAAAGCCACAACTGACTCGATAAGAGTATACTTGATTCATCTGTGCAATGTTCAAAGTTTTCTTGAGCCTGGCGGTATTAAATCTATCAAAGTGAGGGATAAAAGGCACTGTGATGACGATGTGACAGTACGGATATTTCTTCTTCCAAATCTGTAGTTTATCTAGGATTGTGATAACTATAATTTCAGTTTCCATTTCCCTATTGGGAACCATTAACTTAATTCCGGTATTTCTCCAATTAACCAATTTGGTAAACTCACAATGGAGTCCCACCATCACTAATACTTTTATCAGCTCACTTCCTGTTTGAAAATTTTCTTCCAGGATGTTATCCATTTTCTCGATCAATTCCAGGTAAGTGGCTCCATTTGCTAACTTTTCTGGCCGTTCATGTCTCGACACTTGGGCAAGGGATTGGATACGACTATCCCCTGCTATGACTACAAATTCGTCTCCCCACATTATATAATATGTCTGAAAATAAAAGAAATACATTAATCAACTTATACATCCACCAATCTCCAAAATACTTCAACTCCTATCACCACTTCGAACTCCTTAAACTCCCATATTCTTTTTCTTGTTATCCTCATATTAGTCTTCAATTTACCTTTCCTTACGGGACTCATATCATGTCATAATCAAAAATTCTTTCTATTTCATATCCCATATTAATGATGGTTAATTACATGTTCATCATATTCTTACACTCCAATATTCAAATCTCCCAACTAACTCATGTGTAGTTTCATCATATAACTCCATTTTTATTTTCTTCCAATCTAATATAATTTCATTGTGTGCAGATATCCATTAATTTTGTTGTGAAGTTGATCTTCATCCTTAAATTCAAAAATTTTCACAAAAATTCCTTCAGTTTTTACCATGTTGTCGTCCTATTGGACACTGTTAAAATCATGGCACATTTTCACTTATTTTCTTGTTCTTTTCATAAAACCTTTCTTTCTTCAAAGCGGAGCAATGTACGTTTTCCAACGTAGTTCCCCAAGACAGATGTTCAATGTCGTAAAACGCATTAGATTCACATTTCCCTAATCAACTTTTATATGGCCATATAATATTCTTTCCGACTGTAACTTCATAGGCCATTGCGTTAAACAACTTTCTTGGCAACAATTCTCCCACTTCCAAAATCCTTTACGGAAATCTTCATTTTCTGTCCATGGTCGATCTGTGAAAATGTACTTCGATTCGTAATTTTGCCTCATGTTGTCTTTCTCACACGGGGACGAGGATCACACCTTCAGCAAATTGTTACACACTTCCTAGTTTTCAGATTCTTCCCTTGTAGTATATTATCCGATACTATGCATTTTTCTGGTCTTTCGAAATTATTTCCCTGTTGATACAACTATAACTTGTACGTTAACACATTTTTTGGACTTAGTTTGTTCCTTAATCCATCTACCATGTTTCCCTTTGTCTAGGTTGTAAAATCTTTTCACCTGCAATGAAATTCCATGATTCATTTTCCTCATCAATTTCTCTTTCTGTGTCTCTCTACCGCTTTCGTGTGTCTTGTCTGTTTCTGATATTCATCTTCACTATATCTCCCCCCTTCACACTCTTCTTGTTCTCTCCATCCTTCGCCAATCCTCTCTTAATTCGTCCGCAATCTGTCTTGTAATTCCTTTTTTCTTTCTTCAGATATCACAGGGAGTTCTATTTTACTGTTCGATTCTTCTTTAATTAAAAATCTTAAAAACTGATCTGTTCTTTCCATGCTCTCTCAACTGACTCACTTCCCATACCATATATTCTTTAAATATAACCTTTGGTTTCGTGGAGTAGAAATGCCCTGGTTTTTTTCTTTCAATCTTATTCCACCTTTAGACTGACTTTCTGGTTCTTTCGTAGTTATTTTCTTCGGATCTTCTTCTTCAACGATTGATGTTTCTTCATCCAAAACTTCTCCATCCCACTTCTTCAAATGATAATGGTGGACATTCGGATAAATATGTCCACTTCTCTTGTTTTTTACATGGTAAAATAATCTTAATGGGTGAGCCTTTATGATTTGATATGGCCCATCATATTCTTTTTCACTTTCATTTTTAGTGACTCCAACTTCAACACATTCCTTCTTCACCCAATCTCCAATCTTGTAGGTCTTATAATTTCCATGATCCCTTATTATTTCCATAGCTTCTGCTGTTATTTCAGACTCGCCCAACTTCTCCTCCTCCACGGTCAATAACTGTCTTTTTTCTTCTACTTTCTTCGTGGGATCGATTAACTCGGTTTTGGAATTGTTAACCTGTTCAGATCCTAACGATTCATCAGTCTCAATGGCATCCTCAAAAACATCTTCCTCATCTATGATTATATTTTCAGAATCCTCCACCTTATCTGTACTATTTGCGATGTTCCAGCACAGTTGTTCTAATTCTGTAGAGATTTCAACTTCTCCGTTCTTCCAGGCTTCCAATTTGCTCATTCTCAAGTTCAGCATCTTGGGGTACAAACAACTTTAAATTATGTTTCCTTTTCTTTGTTTCTTCATTATCCAAAGGTCTTTCTTGATTTCACATTTATCTTCAAAAAATCTTGTTAGTTTTTATTTCGGGTTTTTTCTCCGTTCTTTATTATCCAAGTTCTTCTGATCAATTGCAGCTTCAAATCAATAGTCCGCTTTTTTATTTCTGGGTGTTTGTTTTTACAAAACAAGTTCCTTTTCCTCATGTCAACATAGTACTCCAACTCTACAACTACTGGCTCTTTCAATTGATGTTCACTTATTTGATTTTGTTTGTAACTCCCTTCTCATCTATGTCTCCATTCTTCGCTGTATTGCTTATCCTTTCTTGTTTCTTTTTAGGACTTGCATAATCTTTCTTAAAGAATATGAAATCGCTTGTCAAAACTAATTAATCCAGGTGGAATGTCTCTGGTTGTCAACTCTCTGTCCAACTTTTATCTATAATCCTACTGGCTTTCGTTGTTACTCGTCAGTGACACCTATCATCATCTCTAACCATTGTTTCTTGTGATTCTGGCGCCCGTTAATCTGTTATAGTCTTCATTCAAGTTTGCGAAGCAGACTCATCAATATATTTGCCTTTCACAATTTATCTGCTCGCATTCATCAATTGTTGTTTTCTCTGGTTAACCATTCGAATTGTTAAACGCAGCATTCTCATGTAAATTAAAAACGGACTAGCTCCTCACACTCCAATGACAGTCTCAATACTCTATACAGTCTCATAGATGAGTTGTCTCACAATTGAACAAACAAATACTACTTTTCTTTGTCGAGTGGTGTTCACTTTGTCTTTTGTGGTTCTTACTTTCACTCTCTCCCTTCTCCCCTATATGCGGCTCATCCATGTCTAATTTTCGTTCTTTTCACAACATCTCTTATTCTTTGACATATCCCTAATTAGGATTATAATATAAATTAATGCCACATTGGGGTGGTGACAACCGCAATAGAAATCACCATCAAAATATTTGTCCAAACTACAAAAATACAAATAACAACAAAATCATTGGAATGTTTTTATACAATAATAAATAATTACATATCACAACACGTATTCTTTTACCAACATTCCACTTGTTGTCTTTCGTCATAGATTCTATATCGGCAGCTTCCAATATGATGGCCTTCTTTATGGTTGCATCACACAGTAAAAAAATAGACAAACACGCTTAAAACAATTTATTATTGGGAATAAAAATAGAAAGATCGTACTCCTCCGTAAGTCTGTCCAGTCATTCTCCTTACAAAACCCACCAAAACTATGTTTTCTCTTTTATTTCTATTTTAATTTTCTTTTTAATTCTCTTCACACTTCAATGATTCGTGTTTAGATTATTCCAAATCTGCAAGCACCAATGCATATTCTTATTTAATTGAACACATGGCTCTAGAGACCCTCCTTTAGAAAAACAAAACGCATGCTTAATTAAGTAACTTAACCTATAACCTTCATTAAGTCATCAGTCTCGGTTCTCACCTTCGTCTATTACTTCTCCGAGATACATATCTGCCATAACAAGATTTGGGTCCGTTTCTCAATTTTTGAAAGGCAACTGGAACCTTCTCGTGCTATAACATCTTCTTCAAGAGTTCCCTTCTTTCTATGATAAACGTGAGAGTAGTTAAAGTCTACCCTAGAGCTTCACCGGTTTAGTCATTTATCTGTTTCATTCTACCACGCCGGACCTTCCTTTATTTCTTCCATCTTCACCACTTCAAGCTTGTTATGGACACCCCCCTACGCCATATTTGTCAACCTTAATATGTGCTGCTAAATATTATAATGATGGACGTAATGGTCAAAACTTTCAAGTATTATCTTTATCAACAAAAAATGTTGTAACTAAAAACGTTACAGAGAACCCGCTTAATTCTATATATAAAAAAAACCCCAATAGGGTTACTAACAAAAATTAAATATTAATCTTAAATAACTTTATTTAATCAATAAATCCTTAAAATAAAAAAACTTCCGTGTGAATCCAAAATTTTTCCACAAAATGAGAATGATTAAGGATCTGGAATGACTATTAAATAAAATATTAAAATTTATTTTATGGTCTGGTGGAAATCAAATAGGTTTTAGGTACATAAACGTCACCTTTCAGATAGTTGTTAAATATTATAATCATGGAATTTGACAAGGAAGCTTTCACCTTAAATGGCTTGTTAACAAAAGAAATAATTCACCTTTCAAGAAAGAAAAAAAAAGTTTTACCTAAGACTAAGAATATTTTTCATATCTCGAATTTTTTTAAAGAAAATTTTTGTGGGTAAAAAAACAAAAATGTTCATCCCTTTCTAACCTAACGAGTCCCTATTGCTAACAACAATCAAAAGAAAAAACATAAAAAATAAAACGTCACCCTACGAGGAAAAAAAAGCGGTGCCTAGTAGACTTTTCTAAACTTAATGTGTTGTGCGAGAGAGGGGATGAGACTTTTTTTAAAACAGAAATGTTTATTTTTTGTTTTTATTAACAATACCCCATTGAACCCTGATTAAAGATGTTTTAAATTACTACAGTAGTACCAATTACAACCTTCTAGGGCCGCGAAATATTGACTATATAATACGGATTTTATATATAGCAGTGTATATATATATATATATATATATATATTATATATAATATATATATATATCAGAATATGTAAAAGTAATAATATGGATAACATTAATGTGAGCATTACATAACCCTAGTACCCTATAATTATATTATATATAAATAATATTAAATATATATATATTATATATATATATATATATATAATATATTATACATACTATATATATATTACAAAATCAGTTTTCCGTTACTGAAATAACACGTAATTTTTCAAAAGTATTATTACCAAATAAAATAATAAATTTGTGTATATATATATATAACTAGAAGCACAAAATAGAAGTTCGAAATCACTATGCATAAAAGACTGATCCATAACTAGGTATATAATTTATAAATATAACTAACGGTGGTAGTTAGTAATGTCACTATCAAAAAAATAAATTCACATAAATAAATAAAATAAAACGGTACTTAATGTGATGTAAGTTGCCAAATAATTTTTATTTTATTTTTTTATTTTTTTTTTACAATAAATAAATTAGTTTAACGACGTAAAACTCAAACGATGATTGGAAGAAATAAACCAGTTGATATATAGTTTCGAATAATGATAGTCTAAAATATTTAGGATGGGGCACCAAAGTTTTTAATACTTGGTATTAACCAGGTGGTTTTGGTGGGTTTCGCACCTCGTTTACAGGAGAGGAGGAAAGTAACTGTGAGTTAAATGGACCATATGTAATTAGTGGAAGGTGATTTGACTTTTCATGTCACGCAATAGAAGGTATCCAGAAAGGATATTATGTGTTCATTTTTGGTAAGTTAATCCTTTCTTTGAAAAACAATAGGAGTAACATCACAATACGAGTACAGTGGGATAATTTATTCGAAGTTGCTTATACTAGATGTATTTTTTGTCTTGTATTATTTTTTTGCTTAGATAGTATAGGAATTTGTATCGGAAAGTGTGAAAAAAGTGCCTTATTATTGATGATGTTATCTGTTGTTGGTGGAAGAAGGAGTTGTTATTGTACTTTATGTTGAAGTATGTGTTTGGATGTTAAATCTATTTTTGATGAAACCTTTAGAATAGATTATTTATTATTTTAGGTTAATGTGGCATTCTTGAGCTTTAGGAAATCTATTATTTTATTTTAAATTGTTTCTTATTTTAAAATATAATAAAAAATATTGATTAATGTTTTATCGCTATATTTGACGTTTGTTATGTCTGATGCCCTTAGATTGAGTTACTGCTACTGGTTGTAACGTGTAATTACACAAGTATATGTGGCCAATAAGCCCGTATGCTCCAACGTGTAAAATTCATACTATAATAAAGAAGTGAGATAGTTTATATGAATCGTCAAAAGCAATGCACGGCATGGCGGTCTCAGTATAGTTCAATTATATAATTTTGTATTTTAAGAACTCATTGCTCGCAATCTTAAGGCAGATAGATTCTTTTATTTGAATTTTGTATAACAATGTCTCAAATTAACTATACTATAATTTATTTTAATTTTATATATGCATTATTTATGTTAATTTTATAGGATGCAATATTTTTGATTAGCTAGTTTGCATATAAGCATTAGTTCTTTTTTTGTGTGCGAGTGTAGCTAAATATGGATGTAATGGCCACCATTTCAGAGATGGCGTTAACATGACTGAGTTTGAGTAGGAATGAAGGAGTCGACGATCGTGTGTAAATCGCAAGCGGTGAACGGGGCGTAGTATTAAATATAAGTTAAAATAAAAAATTGGACTTTTATTTATTTATTATTCATTTTTATATTGTTTTATTTATTCAAATGTAATCTCATATTTGTTACTAATAAAAGCTATATTCATTGTTTGATTTCTAAAAGTTTCAACTTGAGATTGGATTGTATCAGTTTATTAGTACTTTAAATATCAATAAGAGACATAAATTTTAATAAGTTAGTGTATTTTTGCTATTATATATTTATATACCTTTCAGTCTTTTAAATTAATTTATTTAACGAATTATTTATTTATTAATATTGTAACAGTTTTTGTTAACTTGGCTTCAGTAGGTATTTAATTTTATTAGTTTTGATATACCAAATAGACTTGCTATTCTCTCTGAAGGTATCAAGCGATCGCGGAATTCTAATTATTATGTTTATTGTATGTTTATTAACTTATTAGTCGGATTGAAGGAACAATATCAGTAATATAATTTAATCTTGACTTATATTATTTGCTAATTGTGTTTTTATGTTACGTTTACCATTACTGTTATTTGATTAGATCTATGAGGATTATGGAGTGGTGTGCGTGATGGTCATATAATATATCTTACTATTATGTGAAAAACATGATGTGTCTTCCAATTCATTTATTTCGTAGATATAATTTTCTTGAATTGGCACTTTCTCATATGTAACTTATATATATGAGATGTTTCTTGTGTATGATGAGTCTGTGGTAATTTGTTTCGCACTAGTAATAGCTTTGTTAAGAAGGACACTAGGTTATTTTGAGAGGATACAGAACATTGTTTTATTAGCAAACGAGAAAGGGAAAATTAGATCATCCAGAGATATGGTTAAAGTAGTTATTACCAAGTCGAGGGCAAGGCTGAATTTTAAAGGTGTGTTGGAGCGATATAGAATTCTGTGTGATCTTAGAAAAGATAAATGGTTAAATCTTGTCAGGGGGTATTGTTTCTAACATAGAGATGGAAATTATGATCAAGAACTTAGCGCATCTGTATTGGTCATTGCCATTGTGATACTTTGAAGTTGATGTTACTGTGTGATACATATAAGCATATAACCATAATAGAGAGCGCTTCACAAAGCATTTGATTTGGGATTAGTCGAGATGCAACTTATAGTGTCAACGTTCGAGAACTCTCCAATTATTTCGTGAACTCTGATGTCAAACTCTCTCAAGAGGATTACACAGAAAGAATAGATATGTAGAAGAAAACATGTAGAAAAGAAATTTATTTTAAGAGATATTTATGTATATATATCTCGAGCGATGTTTGGGAAAGATTCAATACTAGACTTTTCGTTGTTTTTTTTGAGCATATGATAAACACGTGTGTGTAACACTTCTCGAAGTGTATCAACCTAGAAAGGAAAAACTGAGTTTGGTAGAGAGTATATCATTTAGCGTTTTAATGGTAGTCACAAAAGTAGGAGAGATTAGATAGTTGATTTCTATATCAAATCATTTTTTATGAACATTTGAAAAGTTCCATTAGTTAGAATTATATGAAAGCAGCTGTACGAGCTATTGGAATAATATTTATTGTTTAATCATATATATTATGTAAATAATTTGCAAAAAATTTAACAGACTGTTCTTTTATTGATAGGTGTGTAATAAATAGGAACTGTCTATAAGGTGTATTTAAGATAGTTAGCTTGATATATAACTAAAGTCAAGTTATAGTTTGATATGACATCTTTGTATGAATCTCCGATTATACTATACAGAGTGTAATATTATTGACGATAGTGCAAAGAGACTGTTGTGTGATTAAACTTGTAGTAGATAAGCTATTACATGGCGAGATGTCCAAAAATCGCTGAAAATTGTAAAGGACTATTTCTCAGGATGATATTATACTAGACGAGCAAAGGTGTCTTATGCAAGGTCTGTGTTAGTTTTGTTCAGACTGGTACAATAAAGTACTCGTATTGTTAACGATTAGTGAAGCGTTATCTAGACTCTAAAATATCCAATATCAAGAATAGAGAAATTCTGAGATAGTTCAAAAGTAGTAATATGCGTTATGGCTATACGAGGCTCATTATGTATTCTAAATAGCGGAGTGTAGAATGTATTCTCACTCTACAAGTATATCGGTAATAAATGCGCATGGCCAATCAAGGATTTACTGAAAAGAATCTTGTAATCCGGGCAGTCGCAACAGGAAACTATCTGTTAACGTGTACATTAGAATAGGTGATTGTTATGGTTGATGGATAGTGGCGTGTTCGATGCCCTATCCTATTATGTATATGCGGTTCTTTCAGATAGTTTTGGTTTTGCTATGGTGGGCAATCATGAAAGAGTTGATATTGGAGGATATTGTTCACACGCACTGTATCTGGGCAAAGCAACCATAGTGGTGTTGTGCTCACCACACAGGATAAGGAGTTTGTCTTATAAGTAAATCGGAATTAAGGAATTAGAAAGTAATAGAGTTGCAATTTTTTGATGTTTAGTGAGTGAGATAGCAAAGTCCTCAAGTGTGACAAGGAGATGTTAGAATGGTGATGCAGTGAAACAAAGTGGTTCTGTAAGTTTTTATATAAAATACTCTAAATAAGAATAAAAAGTAATTTATAGAAATATAGTCATTATTAGAATGGTAACAGGAAAACGTGGCATGATTCGTGCAGAGTTGTAGTAGGAACTCGTGTATAATTCAAATGCAATTGAGACAAAGGAAAATCTAAATATATGTATGTGAGTGGTGGGGCAGAAGGGAGAAGAATCTCGGTATATTAGGTTTGCTTCAGACTCACAATTTAAGCATTTTTGGTGAGCAATACTGTATAGGTCCGCAGTCTTTAAGTGCGCTAGAGCAAACATGGCGCGTTCTTACCGCAAAATGTACTACGGTGATGTTGTTACCTGATAGTTAATATCGTTTAGACATGCGTAACGGTGATATCTAAAGCACAGAAAATAAGTATTCCTATTAGTCTCTCTATTATAATGTGTTTCCAGATTTATGCTAGGATCGCGACTAATTTTTCCTTAGGGGGGATGCCTCACGAGATGTACGAGAAGAATTTGAGTATAAAATAAGTGGCCAGGAGAAATTTTATATATTTAACGAACAATGTTTACATGTCAACATCTATATTTACAAGTAAGAAAAAGCATTAATATAATTTTAATTATAGTAGGTGTGTAGAGCAAACAGGATGGTGATAACGAGTATTCGCATAAACCGTTACTCATGAATATGGAGATGGTGATAATTTGAGTTGGACAGTAAAGGCTCGAAATGACAAAAACTTAGTCCCTAACTCCAATGATTTATGAATGACTTGAGTTTTAAGCGGGAATGCATATCAGATAGGCCGCGTGTGTCAGCTCACTCTAAAGGTAACTAAATATTCCTTTATGCCTATGTTGTTTGTATCACTGAATTCAAGCAATCTAGAGTTCTTGCACACCAAAAATATCCGAAGAATAAAATAGGACTGAGGTCCGTAAGCCCGATTCTGAAGGAGGAGAACAAACTGATTGTGTAAGGTGTGTGCAGAGTGATATTTTTGATATTAAGCGTCTGCACTTATCATATGAGGAGGGCACTATATTCAACATAGGGGCTAGACCAAATTGGATATATTGCTCGCATAAGCTTGAAAAAATAACTAAGAGAGTGTGTGAAGGGTATGTGATTACAAACTCTGATAAGGATCTGCATAGAAGTATACTCATAGTGTTCATATGAGGAAGAATGAACCGATGGACTGTAGACCCACCTGACACGGAAATCAAACTGCGACTAAATCATTCGTGATATGACCCATAGTGAGGGTCCGTTGCGAACCCGTGAAGTTAGGCAAAATAGGTTTGCGCAATTTTTTTTTGATATGCGATTGACGCATTTCGCTTTTACTTATTAATCTCAAACGCATTCGGTATCTCCTTTTTCGTGCTTCGATGGGAGTTACTTGTATCTTTTCAGATTAGGTATTATGATCAATAATTTCTTCTTACATGCATTTTTCTTTTTGAAATATTTGCTTATTATCAAATTCAAAGCAACTTTAGAAAGTTGCAAAATACTTAGGAATAGTGAAAGAGAAAGAATTAATCACAATTTTAAAATTTATTTAGTAATTATATTAAATATTTAATATTTTATATACTGATATTATGTATATTATGTTATACTATTAATTATATTTCAAATAATATCTTCAATCAATTGAAAAACAAGTACATTAGTATTATTAATATCTTAATTTAGTAAGTTTGGACTTTCTATTTATTCCTTATATAGTATTTAATATCCCTATCTTTATCAATCTATATCCTGTCCTTAAGTATATTCTTCCCTTAATATCCTATCATCATGCTTATTGATTACTGAATAGTGTATAAAATGCATTGTTTAGAATATCTATTATTTTTGCTGTATTATTCCGTCTAATGTATATTAAAAATAGTTATGAGAGTAATAATAATAAGAATATTAGTAATAAATATAATAATAAAGTTTTCATTGTTTCTCAATTATTATAGTCTTTAGTTTTTAGGTCTATCATTATATTAACACACATATATATTAAATTTACTAAAACATTTTTGTGAGTATTATAGTAGAAGGGTCATGAGACTTAATCAGATCATTTGTATTTTCACTGTATTTTAATGCTAAATACCAGGCATAAGAGAGAGAAAGTGCTTTCAGAGTTATATTGATGAAAAAAAAGTTTATTCTAAAAAAAAAAAAAAAAAAAAAAAAAAAAAATTTTGCGCTTGTTTTTTTGTTAATAAAGAAGACGCTGTCTTTTCATTTTATAGAGTATAAAAAACGAACCGTTTATTATATAAATCCCAACGCTCTATTATATGGGTGCACAACCTACTCTACACTTTACTTGTCACAAAAAGCGCCGCTATCGACAGCTACGGTTTTATGCACTTCGTTTTTTCTATCTTACCCAAAACATCACATTTCTCTTCCTTAAAGGCAAATTTCCTTTACTAAATCAAATCCACTTTTTCTTTGTCTCGTCTACATACACCCCGGTCGACTCCAGGCGAGATCTCCACCAGATCATTTATTTATGTGATACAACACCTTAACCAACTCGGTTCTGAATCATCTTATCTTTCCTCACCACATGACCAAATCTTGAAATCATCTCTATTTGTCACTTGCTTTTATTCTCTCATTTATACTCCTTTCTACTCACCACCACACAACAATTCATCGTGAATAGAAGGTTACATTCACTAGCTATATATATCCATTGTCTTTCACTTAAATACGAAAAAACCCAGCAGAACACATCATAGTATAGATATAGTGAGTCTGATGTAGCACATATTGTTATTTCATATGAACTCCCATATCCCTCTATATCACTGACCATACGCTCAATTACCCTATTATCAATACTTAACTTAGTATTGCTTAGGATGAGCAGGCAAACACGATTATCCGTGTGTCAAAGACAAATGTATAGGTACTTAAAGAACTTAGTCTTTACTTCCACAGAGGATTTAATTGCACCAACCACCTTCCCTTTTCATTTCACAACTTTTCTTACTACAGCTTCTGGCATGATACACTTACATATCTACCTTTCATCACACATATATCCTAAATATTCATCCTAATAACACCTTACTATGTTTTCGTGCTCACGCACCCACAAGCATAACTTCACACCGAGTAGTAACCCTCCGATCACAACACTCACTAACTCTTACTCTCTACTCATACGTTTTACTTATAAAATCACCCATTCTTTATTCACCATCTCTAGCCTCAGAGTGCCTTAACACATCTAGCTCAATCTTCTCAAGACTTTTTCCGATTCGCCACATCAATATATCAAATTCATCACGACAGAGCATCATCTTTATTGAAGGACCTTTCCACTTCACTCTCCTGTTCTCTGTCATTCTATTAGACCTTCACTAATTTTTCCAAATCCCCATCTCTAATATCCATTTCATATTTACTCGCTATTAACATCTACTTTGAGCATGCACAAATGAATAAGACACAGGCGAGAATAAAATGCTATCTCTTTCCCTACACTTCTATGGCGGGATTCAATTATATATGTGAAAAAAGTACCTACCTCTCTCAACTCTCGCTATTTATATGATTCACACTGCTTTAGGCCATATGTCATGATGCATATATTGTTCTAGACTTCATCTTAGTTTTAATTGTTTTACGCTACGCATTATAGATTCTTAGAAAGCTTTTTATACACTAATTGGATAAATGAATTAATATAAGATAATTAATAAGATCATTTAAATAGATCTTAATAAATTTTCACATAATAAAATATTATATCAATGATAATTCATCTATCACATAGACTCTAAATTAAATTCCTGGAAAGATTAATTATACTCCTAGACCTTTTAGCATCTCTCTAGTAGGCAATAGATATCTAGAGGAATAATAATTAGATAAATAATACATAATAATATTAATAATATATACTCAATTTAATGTATGTATTCAATTCTCTATAATCATATAATAAGTTAATGTTTTGCTATTAGTTATAATTTATTACTATGATCCATTGATAAATCTGCTCTTTTGTTAATAAGTTACAAGGAATATATATATAATTTACACCCCATACAAATTTATCTTAAATAAATAAATTTATACATACTCTACGGTATATATATGTACAAATATATACCTACTATTAATCTGGTATATCACGTATATATATAGTATTCAGAGATAACGATACATATCGTGAACATGAATTAAATCCATTATTCTGTTCCTATTATAATTACCATCAATATAATCTACACATATTATTTAATACTTACTCACACTATGTTAATGTTACTCTGACAATTTTTTAAGATAGTTAATTTATATATTCTCAATCACAATGATATATAATCTTCTATATAGATATATATATGATATTAACTCACTCCTCATTATCATTCTCAGTCAATGTATAACACAATATAATATAACTGGTTATATATAGCTATGGACTTGGACTATGATACAATTTAGATTTCGTGAGCAAAGCATTCAACAGAGATGCTCTGATGGTTTCAAATCATTAGAGATGAGGAGGATACCTTTGAAAATCTCTCCTATTTAGATGACCCATACATGTTCTAAGTCATAAGTTCTTTGCTTGTCATAAGTTTCTGTTCGTTATTACATTTTATAGTATACATATCGGTTTTCATTTATGTATTTCATATATTATTTCTACTTACATTCGAAAATATTATTTTTTCTTATAGTTATGATAATTACTTATTTCATAATAAATTAAGTTTAATATTAAATCATAATTTACTTTCAACTTACCAATCATATATTGACTATACCGGTCACTATACCTATTCATCTTTATTACGTTTTAAAGTTCAAATTGATGATATAATAATAGAGTGAGGGGTATTTATACCTTGTATAAGGTAGGTAATTGAATGGAGTGCCTGTACCTCTATCACTTCATAGAGTAAATGTGCTCATTATAAAAAACTCAATTCAAATTTTGCCACTGATGTCCAACTTATTGAGCATGAAAGATAACACAAATATGTCTTTAATGATAATCTAAGTATGTTATATATTATATTTATTTATATATATATCTATCTTACTGTAATATCTATAATCTCCTTTATAAGTATGCTATTAATTCTTCTGACTTTCTAACATATAAACCTTTATTATTCATTTATGTTAATACTACTCACTAATGAGCAGACAATCACATGACTGTAAATACAACTCTATGAAGTAATAATATCAATCTATCTATATCCTACCATACGATTATCACTCACTTCTGGACGTGGATAACACTCTTCAATTGCTTTCTATTTATTATATTTACTTATTTTGTGAAAAATATATACCTTAATCTATACGTATCGTATTCATAGTCTATCCAATATCAAATATGCATTAAGTCATTCCTTTAGAAACTATACAATTTACCATATGTACCTACTCTATGATTCCTATCTCCATCTAGGAAGACAGTCATAAACCTCGTTACTGCATATCACAGCTGAACTGACTATTTCTGATAGTAGTAATCCTCATCTTTTAAAATTATATTATTCTATATTATTCTATAATAAATCATCTGTATATTCATAATAATCTGCATAGTACACATATATTATTCAATACTACTCATTAGCTACTTATTTTCTCACTTCTACATCTTCCTTAGCTAAGGTGATGTAAGTAACTTTAATTCCGGTATTACTAATATCTCACCTTAGTATCTCAGCTCTACTCCTACCTTATGCCTCGTACATAATCTCACTACTAATTTTTCTTAACACTTGGGTTTTTTTTATATTTCTCAATTCATTTAATATTAATTTTACAATAACATGGAGTCTTGCAATCTCCTTCTTTAACAAATTTTCTTCATTCAAAACACAAACAGAGGGCAGCTATTCACATATCACCTCTCACAGTCCCACATTTATCACACAGAGTGAGTTTTATCTTATTAATATAATTTTTATAATTATAATAATTCATGTTTAAGCAGATCTCACACTGGTAAAATACTTGAATTTACAATAATCGACACTCGGCTTCTTGATATAAATAATTCCTAGATAAAGTTCTAACAACGATAACCAGTGCGATCGTGTATCGATTATTTTTTGTTGAATACAAATATCTATTTTAATCATTTTTGCAGAGCCTATTTACTCTTCATTACAAATTTAATATTATTGGAAAAATTTACGTTAATCAATAGAATCATCAATCTAATGTATGAATTTTAAAAATAATATTTATGCTTTAGTTATAATTCAGCCTATATACCTTATCCACATTAGCGTCCAAACGCACTCCCTTTTTTATTTATTTCATAAAAGTAATTAATTTAAGGTTATACATAAAGAATAAACTAATATCAAAAGTACTTATACATTTAATATAACCCTTAGGTGAATTGCGTCCATAACTCATAATAAGTATTATATCATACAAAAGTTCAAATGGTGAGATTTAGTAAACTTTTTTTCTACAGCATAATTGAACTCTATGTTGATTCTCTCTATATAGAGTCATTTATACTTGTGTTATAAGCATATATCAGTTAAATCTTCTTTCTGTCTATACATAGCTTATCTAGTGGAAAATAAATAACAGTACTGAGTGTGTGTATATTCTTTCTTTCAACCTTTTTATTCTTCCATGCTTACTCTAGCTCTTTTGTGTTCTATATCACTCGTATAGAGAATGTTATAATAATATATAAATAGAAGCAGCAATAATATCTATTTTTTAATTTCTCTAAATTTTTTGTTATTTATTGTGATAAGATAGACCTAAATTGATTAAGACTTATTATGACTGATCTTTAGTTCTGAGTGAGGTTTTAGTTTCACTTGTCTTCTCTTAGCACACCTATCATTCAGACTTCTGTTCTGTAACTTTCATTCAGCACTAACGAAGATAGCCTATAGTAGTTTACATATAAACAATCATGTCTTTTCTCTATTCTTGCTCTGATAATAATAATTAAATGCGTAATATCTTTATATATCTACTTTACGTTCTCTATTATTAGGTAGATTTCTAAGCAACTTTCACGCATGAGACATTGAAAGTTACCCGAGAGGGGTGAATGATAAGTACGCAACGACCCCAACAAAATCACAGGTCAGATGCATACATCTAGAAGTAGCTCATGATCCATCCATTTGACCAAATATAACTCACTTGTGAATTTTGATAATTCTCTTAGGTTGAATAAAAAATTAAGAAATTTATGCGCAGACCAGACTTTTTAAATTTTGCTAGCTTATTTCGAATGTCGCTTATAGCTCTTTGTTCATATACTAAAATGTGATAATCGAGTGTATCTCAATTGTGTCATACATGAATTTCTCACATGCACATCTAACGTTTTCTTAAATTTTTTCAGCATAAGTCAATTATTTTTTTTTTTTCTTGTCTAAGAATAATAAAATGGAAAAAAATCTGTATAAATTTCCGCAAATAAAATAATCCAATGATGAGAAGTCCCTTTGGTAATTAGTAGTTCTCCTGTAGCTTCATGTTGATAAATGTATATTTCTTTCTACAATATCAATCTTGTTTCTTTCATTTTGGTTGATGGAGTTGCACAGTCTGGCATATACATAGTTTGTCATGTATAAATCAAATGCAAAAGCTTTTAAGTTGTTGTTTGTTAAGCAGGCATATTTTTCTGGACTTAAGAATCTTTCCATTAAAACTATTTAGTACGAACCTATTGTAAATATCTTGATGAACCAGAAATGGAACCAAGCGTTCAGTTATTGTGACGTCCTAACCACTGGTCTTGATTTAAAGTATACGTTAACTTATCTTTGTAGTCATTTTATAAATAAAAATAAAATCCTTATCTAAAGTCTGTGACCACAAAAATCCAGAAAAATTTCGTTAAAATTCAATAAATAAAATGAAAAATCACGTCAAATAAGTTAATAATTCCTAAAATAAGAAAAACATTTTAAACAGATTAAGTCAAAGTCATATAGTCTCTATAAAATAATACACCAATTCATAAAATATACCATACACTTTCAAATCGAGTAAAGGCGTTGAATCTTGGAAACAACTTCATCTTAAACAATACAGTAACATCGGTAACAAAATAGTGTTATAACTACAGAAAATAGATAAGAAAACAGGATTAGAATGATAGATTTATTGGCTAATTGTACATATTTCTCGCCTCAATCGCTTTTATCTAATCACTTTAATCAAATAATTTAAATAATATGGAAATAATTGTATAGGAAAAAAAAATATATTATCAAAAATATAATGTAACACTTAGGTCCATGGATCATTTTCAATATATGTTTTGAACTTTAAAGATTTTCACCTACTTTTTTGAAAAATTTTCTTTGATTTTGATATCAATTTTGAGGATTTTATCCTACCAGTTATTTTTTTCCCTGATTTCATTGGATTAAAAAGCAGGAGAATTACCACTGTACTGTGTAACATTCTTTCTTATATACTGTAATATATATATTTCATATTTCAGTACAAAAGTTCATTTTAAAGTTTTTAGTATTTATTTAAGGATTTCTTTTTACAAGAAAAACAGTGTGGTAAATTAGAAATTATATTACTTACTGATAGAATCTATATAAGCATAAAATAATTTTTCAAAAAACAAAATTAATTACCAGTATATACTATAAAAAATCGTGAAATAAAATATTTATTTTTATCAGAAAAAAAGTCAAAATGTGTATATATATTACTATATATTACTATATATATAATTGCATCTACCCTCAAATATTAAAATCTGCACATTATATATTTATATATATATATTATTTATATTAATATATATATATATATATTAATATATATATATATTATATATAATAATATAATATATATATATATATAATATATAATATATAAATATATATATATAGTATATATTATATATATATATATATATATATAATATAATATATATTAATTATTATTTCTCATAAATATATAATATAAAATATCATAAAATATATATATTTATATATTATGATAGACAGATAGAAACCAATCACATAACTGCTGAGGCTGCGTAGAAGCAGATCTTTTTCGATTTAATGCATTTGGAAAAGATCCTACATTATATGTAAATCAATACGCTGGAAAGCGATGGAGACATTCTCACGAGAAGATAAAGTACTTGTTCTACACACGGCCGTAGAAAAGTAAAGATATATAAAGTTATAATGGTCGGAAACTTCACTATTAAATTATAATGGTCGGAAACGTCCACACTTCAGTTGTAGATTTCAAGTTGGTATTCTAAGAGATAAAACACATTATAAAATAAAAAATTATAGATTTAGCATTTGCAGTAACACTAGAAAGAAAAATCCACCTTAACCAACAGGAGTAAAAGAAATGTTAGCTAATTTATGAAATAATCAGATCGAGGCAAAGGAGGATAGCAAATATATCACTAAAATGAAAAAGCGTATCCATGGTAAGTGCAATATTATCAGAGTCATCAATGAGTTGATAAAAATAAAATAATGAGAAAAAAAAAGGTCGTTTCATAATAGCCGCAGTGGAGAAAAGGCCAAGGAAGATCAGAGTGGATGCTGTTTATCCGCGGTGGCGAGAGACAACGGAAGCAGGCATGTACTGGTAACTGTCACAATTATTGGTTCTTGTTTTCTGCTAGGACAGAAGGAACATTAAGCTCATGAGCGACAAAGATTTCGCCATTCGCCACTAGTCGATTTTTAATATTGCATCCTTAAAATAAGTATATAAATGATACCTATATTAATATAATATACTATACAGAACATATATATATACTATTTATAATATACTAATAATAATAATAGATGAGGATAGGAAAATAGAATAATATATATAATAATATATATATATATATATACTATATATATAATATATATACTATTAATTATATTATAGTTTATCAGGGGCGCATACTAACATAGGTAGGCAGGGTAGGTAGCTCCTACTACCCACATATTTTGAGTCTTTATTTAATAAAAATAATTTAAATTTTAAATTAAAATAAATTTAGTAACAATTTTATTGAAGTGAAAAAAAATTTTTCGATTCTATAAAATAAATTTAAGAAAAAGCAACTACTTTAAGAGTAACAAAAGTAATAAACAATTAAATAATTATATTCATTTCTCCTTAATCACGGTGCTAAATCTGTTACTTAAGAGGTAAAATTCCAAGCTATGGGTGTAACGTAGATCTTCATTATTTCATATAATAAATATTATAGGACTAAGGCCAGACATCATACCTTGCTGTACGAGCGAAACAATACGAAAATTCGTGCGGTTACGAAACATTTTCGTTCACCCAGTGAAAATCGGCCGAACGAAAAGATAAAATTTGAAAAAAAAAGAATTTTGAATCCTCTCTCTCTCTCTCATCTCTACCCATATATATAATACTATATAATATAATATCATATAATAATATATAAATATATATATATATAATATATATACATAATATATATAATATATAATATAATATATTATAATAATATGCATATATATATTATATATATATATTATATATATATATATATAATACTAATATATATACATTATATATATATAATATATACTACGATAAGTTTCTCTTCAACGCTGTTCCAAAAGCATCGAGCAAACAACAGTTTCTTAGTTTGAAAATCCTTGCATTTGTAAATTGTTGCGTTAAGCCCGCCGTCCCACCACGAGCGGACTTGAGGAACGACTTGTCCACGGACTTGTCCGTACGGACAAGTCCGAGGACAAGTTTGCACGTGTGGACGAGGAAAGTTGTACAACTTTTTCGATTTGGACAAGTCCGTCGTCTTTTAAAAGTTGATGCGAAGGAGCTTCGTCTTTGACTTGTCCACGGACAAGTCCGAGATTGTGGACGAGCACATGGACGTGTGGTGAACGACTATGACCTCATCTTCTTCAGACATTAATTATTATTATTATTTATATTATATTATTAATATTCATATTATTATTATTATATATTAAATTATATATATAATATATATATACATATATAATATATATACTATATATATATATCTATACTATAATATATTATAAATATAATATATATATATATAATTATAATATATATAATATATAATATAATAATAATAATATATATATATACATATAATATTACTATATACTACTATATATATATACAAATAATATATAATATAAATTCTATATATATAATATATAATAATATAATAATATATATATATATATATGATACATACATAAAACTAATATATAGTACTATATATATCATAATACACTACTTTTTGTTACTTTTTCATCATTGCTCCTGTGAAATGATTATATATAATAGCTATAGACTTGTAATTTTGCAATATATATATATATATATATATATATATATAATATATATATATATATATATAATATATATATAATACTATTATATATAATATATAATAATATAAGTATATAGTATATACTATAAGTAATATACCTATATTGCTGTTAAATCCAATTTATTAATGTTGGCCTTAGCTATATATAATATTATAGTAGCTTTTGTCTTACCTTTTCTGAATCGTCATTAATGGCTTCTTTGGGACTTGGTCATAAATTATTTGTTCAAACGAGAGCTCTTTCTCACAATATCCAGCCCTGCAATAGCAATCTCATTTCAATATTTGAGAAACATAGCGTTCTCATCTTATCTTGCGCCATTTTCTTCACTGACTACGTACGCTTTCTTAATTGCTCACAAAGGAATTATGAGTTTTTACTGTCCTTATTCGAAAGTGCTTAAACGTGAGTTAAAGCATATGACTATTTCTTTTTTGCCTTATTAGGTTATGGGCGTCCTTACCCATAATTGGGCCTAAATACGTAACATTCTAGAGTCGGTACAAGTCTTGTCAATCAATATTTGAGATATGGCCCATCCAGAACAACAAGGCATTTAACCAGCTAAAAAGTAGTGAGCCATCGAGCACATCGATATGCTGACATAAGTCCTACCAGTGAACTAGGCTCTCCAACATCCAGCGCAGCTAAGTTATACCCCTATGTGCTACGGAGATACTACCAACATTTTCGTGCGACAGCTACAAAGCACTGCTTTTGGACTACCCATCCAATAGGCCAAACCAAAGGACCGTTCCTGCTGTGTGTCATAATCAGATCTTACCATTATTCAGATTTTTAGTATTATTAGCTAATTTACTTATTATTCACTTATAGTTCTATTATTATAAATTTTGACTCTAGACTCTTGGATGTATTATATATTAATTATTATTTAGTTATTATTATTATTATTAATTATTCTAATTCATTAAGGATATTGTTATTATGATTATATAATATTATGATTATTATTATTATTATTATTATAGTGATTATTATTATTATTACTATTATTATTATTATTGGATTGATTATTATTAATTGATACTCTTTCATCGAATTTTATTTTTATTATTGTAATATTATATGTGATATGAAACTAATTTTATATAATTTTCAGATATTTATTAATATATATATAGTTATACGTATTAATATAGCTTTTAATGTATATACTATATCTATATACCAGTACTTTATATATGATAAAGATAGTATATACTATAATATTATAATTAAGACCATCTTAATAAATTTATATTCTGCTCAAGTAGAACCTAATTGAGATGGTTAATATATATATATATATATATATATATATATATATAAGATATTATATATAATAGTAACTATATAATAATATATATAAGTTATAATTATAAAGATATATAATAAGTATATATATATAGCAATATCATTCATTATTCTTTCAAATATTTTTTTTTTCTCAAGACGGACATAGAATTATCATCTCACCGGGAGCTTTAAAAGTTTTGAGAGTTTTTTAATATTATTTCACCTAGAATACAAAATATTATTTCATGTTTTTTATTTATTATATTTAATCATATTATTTCCGACGACTGCACATATATTTTATTCCTATCATATTTAATATAATTATACTTTTTTCAAGCTATTAATGGGATTATTGTTTCTTCCTTCCTTCTTCCCTCTACCTAATTCTATATAATTTCTCCTAATCTCTAACACCAATTTACTTTTCTTGATTCATGTCTCTCAGCCCATCGATCATGGTGAGAGACTAACGACGACACCCATCCATCCACCCCCTCAACCTAACTTTCGATCTCACCTATCACTATTTACCCTCACAAATCCTGAAACATGGGTTTTCACTAGGTAATGCATCTCTCGCGTACTAATTCATTAGTAGATGAGGCGTAACATATATACAGTGATACGTTTTATGTACATACTTTCCTGCCTAGAGAGGAAGTATCACCTCGCATTTGGAGTAAATATACACATCACCTACCCTGATCCGGCTATCTTCTACCCACTATACTATCAGATCTTCAGTTACCAATCTTATCTCCGCCATGTCCCATATAACAGGAGCCAATACGAAGGAAATCCTACGATGACACAACTCACAGGGAGAATCAAAGGCATTCTATCTCCTGTGCAGATTCGTCTAGCTTTGTGAGATGTTAGCCCCACTACACACGATAGTCAGGTTTTGTCCCCCTCTCTTTATCTCAGAAAGAAATGCCCAGAGATTATGTGCAAGTATATACCTCGCAATCGAATGATCTCAAAAAGACTTATAACTCTCAGGAGAGTGCAGATAAGCCGAATTGCGATCTTAGACGCTCTTCACAATATACTAACTCCCGCTGTTCTGCCATCGCTGCTACCCTGTGATCTGTTCCTTTCTCCTGCAAGCTCAGGACACTTCCTTTTCCTCCCTAACATTATCATTGCCTCTCCCGTCTCTTCGCTTCCTTACTTCCCAATATTACCTTCTCTTCACCCCCCTCTGTGGTCAGTCTCCTTGTTCCACTCTATCCGACTGAGCTATTCTTCTTCTTATCCGGAAGTGTACCGACTCACCATCCTCGTACACACTCTGGTCCAATCTCCAGACGCCACTCACGATACCCTGTTTCTCCCCGAATTTTCAGGATAAATAGAGATCCGTCTTCGATCTTTGGAACATAGGCATGCAGACATGAAAGCGGAGCTGAGTGTACCATACTCCGCACATGACTACGTACTCAAGGGACTCTCGTTCCCCGCAACCGCTCCTCTTTCGGTCAGTCGTTTCTCTGACACTTCGTCCCACCCCAGGCTCCATACAAGCTAAAGATACCAAATGAGGTATTGTTTATTTACCAACTCACCGGATTTGGCTTGAATATAGCAGCATAATGTAGCAACCATACCACTGCATTTTTTACGTGGAAAAACCCCCAACACAGCAGTCCATAAAGGCCAGTGGATAATGGATACTGAGCCACCCTCCGATTTTTTATCTTACCTCTCGCCCTTCCTGCGTACTCAGGATTTATCTCATGCGCCTTTCGAACAGGTTACAAACCTGTTACTTCCGAATTGACACCAGGTTAGCGTCGATAATTCGCTTATTACCTCGAGATGACCTACCCAGATAAAGAGTCGCTAGTTCATCAATTTCCTGATCGAGCCTCTTTACAGCGGCAAAATTATATAATCCTAAATCCCGGTTCTAATGGTGAGCGTTGTATGGACATCATTAAGACCGTCTCATTCATCGATCGTCAATTCCTCCCTGGTATTCGAATAGGATTCGGCTAGACTTTACTCCTAACCCAGTGGGAGATGATTCTGTCTCATTTCGACCTTATAGTCGATCTAAGAAACAGGAGAATTTGACAATATACACATTCTTGATTTACTCACATTAATAAATAATAAATAATAAATAAGTATAACGATGATCTGTCATAGAATATACAGGACAGTGAGTAAATACCAGATTAAGAGATTTACTTAATTAACTGCTCTATAAATTACATACTCTAATATGAACTGGTTGACTACCATTCTAATCTGATACCATTCCCCCTATCTATCACACATCATAGTCAGATAAGAATTTTCCGGCTGAATTTCTGAAATTTAACCCCTGTTCTTACTTTCCTCTCCTAGTGAATATCACAATATACTAGTACAGCATAACAAATATTAAAATAATATATAGAGTAAAATACTACAATGAGCTTACTAACCACACTATTACGCATCATAAGATAGCTACTAGAGATCGAGATATCGAACTAATACAGAGAACATATACCTAAGAGCTCATATGTAACAGTCCAAAAAGTCAGTATAAGATTCAGTAGCACATAGCTCGTAAATCTATTAAATATGTATATCGATCCGCCCTTCCAGATAGATCATATATATTAGTCCTTACCCACCTACTCCACATTATAGGTGCTCTTATATAAGAGTGCTTACTATATTTAGTATATTAAGAGACCTGTGGGTAGTGATTTTTTTAGTAAGGCATTGCTAGAACGCTATGTTGTAACAAGAATAGCGTCAGGGACATTGCATAACTACCAAAAGAATAATATAATTAATGAAGAACAGATTTGTATCCAAATCAATTATTCACCTACTAATATACTGGCCAATGTAGGTAAATTCACAAATTTTTAGATAAAGGATTATTAGGAAATCTTAAGTCAGGGAAACGTTAATCCACCAGAATCTACACTAAGTTCAGCACTATACATGAGAGACATACCGAAGAATCAGAGCCGATCATAAAATAATACTAACCCCCTTTTGGACTCTTTGAGTATACCAGAATGCCTGTTTGGTTTGCGGGGGCAGCTCAGACTTTTCAACGCTTCATCGATGACGTTTTTCTAAGAGGTCTCCCCTTCGCCTTTACTTCTCTTAGGAAACCCATAGTGACACTCCTCTATAAGCCAAATCTCAAAATGTTGTAGGGATTATGAAGTGGAACGCACAGCATGGTAACGTGAGTTGCAATTTTATATTGACTCAGGTTGGACAGAATAGTAGGCATGAGCGTCCTTCAACTTGCCATAGGGCAAAAGTGGTTTTGGAGGTAGATTCCCCGTCTCTTACATATTTCGTAGGGACACACTTTTCATCGGATGGCATTTAGTCCTCTTAGCAGAAAGCGACCAGTACGAGGCCATTCGCACCTTCCCTAGGCCTGTCTCTCAGAAATCAGACTTTCGTCAGTTTCCTCGGTATGACTTGAACTTCTTATCATCGTTTCTCAAATATCGGGCGCTTGATATTCTTCGACCTCGCTCACCGCTCTCATCTCCGCCCCAAGCAACCGAGCAGTTTTTAAAAAATTTAAGTGGCCTGTTGTGAGTGATTAGGTTTCCGAAAGAAGACCACTCGCCTTCTGACCACACTCTTAGTCCACAACCGCCAGACTGCGAAGCTCTACGACCAGAGTATCAGTAGGTGCCTCCGAATTATATTGCTGTCGAAGGTGTTACTCACAGCAGCACGAATAAACTGAGAGTGAGAGTGTAGCGTCTCACTACTGCCTTATTTTCTCTCGTAAGTTGAGACAACCTACCGTAGGACATCGACTACTAGTGCATTGTCGGAGAGAGGGAGGGTACTTGCGATGATAGTCATCCGGCCGTCCGTCAATTACCGCCTACTTTCTTGGAGGGAGTCGTGTAAGTTCCACAATACTCACTAGATCACCAAGCCATGACTTACTACTATCTGACTATTGGTCTCCAGAAAACGAAAACGGACACTTCTCCTCGGAGTAGCTCAGAGTCACCTGAGTATGTCTCACAGTTCACCACTGGTGTTCAGACATATTTCAAGGAGTAGTTGACAATAACTCTACTGCATGACAAGCTTCTACTACCTTTAGCGCATTAGAGAATCAGATCGACGATTTCAAATAACATAAATAACCCAAACAAATCGAACACGAAGCTATAGAGTGCAAGATAAATAATAAATATCGTGCCTAAGACTACTGAGGATCACATGCATTCATTCTCACAAAGACTCTATCTCGTCAAGATCTTGAGAAGATCGGCTCGCAAACTCCCAACCTGGATAAAAAGAAGAGACTTACTGTGCGATGTCATCTCTAGGAGATATATCTATGCCTCGTCCTTACATACCTTAGTCAATTACGATATCATACGTAAGGCTGATTTTCTCTTACAATCTTCAATTCATACGACTTTTCCCACAATAACACTGGGCATATAGAAAGGCTATCTACGCAAATAACTTATGGTTAGCAACATTAGCTCAATCAGAATTGGATGTGTGGAACTTGAGAAGTCTGAAATGCACAGATGCGTTAAAATTTAGCAACTTGGTGTCGCACTTGTCTTCCCTGCCATCGTTCTAAGGAGTTCCACCGTCACACCAAGTCCCCTATAGGCACCTTCTTACCCCCTGGTGCTAGATAAATAGATATAGAATATAGACATCGTGGTATCAAATGCTTTCATCTAGCCATCGCCTCCCCGTAAGAAATAACATTCGTTGACGTTGTTATAGATTGGTTCACCTAAACTGATTGGACGAAGATGATCCCATCTACTACTGTCTTAAGACTCAGACGCGGATCCATAGCTATAAGCTTCGTTGAGAATCGTCATGTAGAATATTTCGCGTTTTGGAGTAAATTATTGAATATTATTATAAATACTTAGCACATACTATAATCTGTCACAACTAGGAAACACTAATAAATAGATACCATATAATTAAATACCATTCTATATAAATGAAAGGAGAAAGAATATAGAAAGTGAAAGATTCATTGAAAGGAGATAATAGTGAGCCTAAATACAAATCAAATAGAATTCAATTACTAATTAATATCAAAAAACTGTAAAGAATACAATAAATAAAAATAGAGAAAACAATCAAACACGAGAACATAAATATGATGAAATACGAATTAATACCACCAGTCAGACTATATAGAACATCACTTCATAGAATACACAAACAATAATTCAATAAGAGAAATAATATGAGGATAACTGAATACAAGACGCTCTAACTACAATATTACTATGTTAATGACATATATACAGAACAAGATCAGTCCAATCAGCCATTAACATATAAAAGAGCTAATCTAGCAAAATAGATACGGAATCATAGAACGATGATTTGAGTAAGGATAATGATCACATACATCTAATACGACAAATCTCAATAAGATAGTGACATAAATAATCATTCATCATCAAAGATACACTCTCCTCTAAATAATCTACTAAAGTAGGAAACCGACATACCGCATTAGAGCATTGACTATAAGAGACTCAGATATCAAAGTGAAGAAGAACAATACAAGACTTATCATATCACAGTTACTCACATCAAGAGAATAGGACTAATAATAATATACACTTATACCCAGTGATGAGCTGCCAATATAATAGATTTAATAGTATAAATTATGAGATATCAATAATAAAACCAAGAATGTAGATCCCACACTCAATAATACGCAATCATCCAACCAAAGGAATATACAATGAATGGTAACCTAGAGATACCAAATAAAGTTAATTACTTAAGGAAGGAGAAATTATCTACACAGATAATTAATCAGAAGTACCCAACAAGCTTACAGAAGTCGTTTATCGAGGCGTACACGCCTATAAGCCTACTCTTTATCGGAAGGATAAGGCGAATCCTCTTCCTGTTCTCGACCATGACGATAGTTATTATTACCTTTTTTGTATTCAATTTCTCCTCCTTCACTCGTTTTTATAACTTACCTATTCTCCCTCCAATGTACATCTATCTTCCTCTACTACCTTACTTCTTATCTTCCTCCTCCTCACTCCTCCTACTACTCTCTACCCTATTATCCTGATCTCTATCCTATCACTCCTTCCTTCCTCACTCACTTTCCCCTCAACCAACAGCAAACCTAAATACGATCCGGCTTCTAGGACTATCTAACCCGGCTACGGTCATCGTCACTTAGCCTCCCTCCACGCCGGTACTGGATTCTTCAAAACTCCAGCATTCACCTCGAGCTACTCTTACGACACATGATCATATGTTCGACTCGCAATCACTCACGCTCATACAGATTTTCTGCAAGTCCTGTAGTATATCGATGTACTTAAAGGTTTTCATTTTAGTAAAGTATTTTATGCATTCTTACATTGTCCTTGAATTATATTATATATAGATATATATCTACTATAGGACCCAAATCGAGTACATATGATATAGACATATATCAATGCTCGTGAGCGCCGCATTTGGATTAAAGTATATTAGAGTGCCATTCATAGCATGCAGAGGTATATCTATATTTTGATACGGTAATGATAGTATCATTCAATTATTTTACCAACATATAGAGCGTGCCAATGCAAAAGTACGTATGAGTGATTTTTGATTAATAACGAACATCTGTTACTCACTATAAGTACAATAGCAAAATCTTATTCAAATATTATTGAGTGATAAGTAGCAGTTCTCATCCTTAATCTTGTACAGCCATTTTCGCGACGACACTCGATCGCTTATAGATAATATCTAATATAGCTCACCAAATATATGGATTTTTACTGTATTTATAGAAGGTGAAATATGAGACTTATATTAAAGCATTAATGATATTTCTCTTTATTGCTACTATAGTACTGGAGTAGTCTGTATTTTTTGTGAGTATCTAAATAACAAAATTCAACTTAAACTAAGATTCTTTGTTCATCCTTTTGGCCCCACCAAATCAAACAAGCATACGCTAAAATATATATTAATATATATATATAATAATATAACTTATATTCTCTTATCTCATACATTATTTCGTATCTCATATATGAGATACTCTCATATTCCATACGAGACATTTTAATGATCATATATTCTCTAATTCGGAAACGAGTATTCATTATTATCATATAATATATATATATATAATTTTATTATATAGATATTATAATATATATATATTATAATTATTATAAGTATATTAAATATATATATATTATATATATAAAATATTATATACTATTATATATATAATATATATTATAAAATAATATTGTATATATTTGTATATGATGTATGATTGTATATTGGTTTTAAACGTTATATTAGGAAGATGTATATAATAGGTAATATATAATATATATATACAGGTGTAATCATTATATGCTCGAAATAAACTGCAGTATAATATTCTATATGCATAATGATAAATATTGTACATAAAATAATCAATTTCACCGAAACGACACTCTGATTCAAGAATACTAAGTGTATTAATAATCATATATGTAATATTACTAGTACCTAAGAGTATTACTTTATATCCGCCAGCCACGGAACGTCCCAGCTGCGAGAAGCAGCAAACATAAATTATATATATCTCATAAGTAGAGATATTCACCGTGTAAGGTACAATAATATATATCATGCTATACTAGTGAGTTGCCTAGTTGGTCGAAATGATTTCTCTTCATTTTACCTGTATACCAGGTGAGCGACATAGTCCTGGTTAGCGTCGGTTACGATAGTTCATGGGTAAGTTAGAGGTTAGCGGTTTGACGTCAGTTCTATTGCAAAATAAATACATCATTCATAGTTGTTCTGAACCCATAGAATACAATCCTGAATTTATGTTCTAAAGCTACTGCCATATATTAAGATTTCTGGTAATTTGACCGAGCTCCCTTCAATTACAGCCCAGGCGTCTCTATGTAAGAAAGTACTTTAATTCGTGTCACGTCCGCTGGACTCATACAGTATACTGTTTTACCATGTCACGTTACTCCCTAATCAACTTTTTAGAGAAACTAGAAGTATTATTAAAAAACTTTATCATTTAAGAAAAAAAAGTCGAAAAAGATGAAATAAGAATCAACTCTACATAGATGTAAAGAAACAGTATTTACTCCAAGAACTTGAGACAGTCCTACATACATAATAGTGATACCCAGAGTAAAGTATTGCCTATCCATCAACTATCATGTAATATCATATTGGACTAGTTTTCTAGTATATAGGTTATTGAAAAATAATCGTATATACTTATCTTGTATACACTATATGACCACATCTACAACGTGTATTATACAGTGGCGCTCGTCTCGTATATGGGCTCCAGGCATGCTATGCTCTCTCCAAATACTCACTCAGACTGTACTTATTCGCGCACAAGTAGAGATGTCTATAATATAGTGATGATCATTGATTGTCAAAGAAAAGTGATCTAATTTTTTTCTGTATAAACAATATTAATACATAATATAACACAGTCCTAAGTCTGCAAATTAGTTGAGATTCATCACAGATGATTATGCGTGCTCTTAATGCATACTTGCCCAGAAATTAGTTGGTTAACGCAATATAGCAGAACTTACTCACTACTACATACACATAAGAAAAGGCTCAATGTAACTCTCTTGACTGCAAGTCAAATAGATTAGAGAAAGCCCACCTATTATACAACTATCTTCAATATTACATAAACATTGATCATTGCGAAGGCTTACGACAATGTGAACGCGACTCATATATGAGTAGTCACTATATTCAACACTACGAGATGACCTTTTAGCGTAGAAAGTGCTAGTGTGTGCCTATTTTATCTCTCATAAGCATAGCCTGTTGAATCTATTGTGTACCTTACTATAAATATACAGTGAGAAGAGATAGAAATTTGACGAAGAGCTTTATCATATTATAGATATCACATAGATATATCTCGTCTATTTTCTACTGCACGATGTATTGTGAGCGAGCGACTACCTACTGAAAGTCAGTTTATCGCACGTTCAGTTGCTACTGGAGAAGCTTATGATTTACATTTTTTATTTCGTCGACACAGAGTAACATGAGTATAAGATCTATGGAGAACCCAATACAAGAATACATTGAGCCTTCGCTCGCTCTCTATAGGTTCTACCAGACCAAATGAATGAATACTATTCCTTCCTAGTCGAAATATATTGTTAATAAACATAAGGGAAGTCACTGTTTGGACTCGCCAAAGAATTAAGGGCTCACATAATCGCATCTTGTTACACAAATCGGCACACAACACAAACGGTATATTTGAACGTGTCCTACCATATACTAAGTCTCGTACGCAAATAATAGCCTATATGTTTCTGCTACCATATTGTATTGTATTTCATATTGTATATTATATATTATATATATACCTTAGTATAGAACACTATTGCTTTATATTAATTATACGTATCTATATTATATAGATTAGTAATTTTCATGTATACTATTAGTAATGTTATCTTATATTAAATAAAATAAAATATATAATTGTTAAACTTCTTCCATATTTATATGTTATAACTGTTTATTATTAACTATATATTATCATGTTATTAAAAGGTTTTCATCACCTTGTATCTGAAACGAGGTGATTTCTCATGAGATATTTTACACATAATTATCTTATATATAATTAAATATATGCTAATAGTAAATCAATTTAAAATATTTTCGCAATATTAATGAGACACCTCATGTATATATATATAATATAATATAATATATATAGATAATTATAATATATATATATATATATAATTATATTTATAAATATTATATTATATATATATATATATAATATATATATATTAATATAATATATATATATAGAATATTATATATATATATATATATAATATTAATATATGATATATAATATATATATATATATATATATATATATATATATATATATATGATATAATATATATATATATCAGAAGAGATGAATAGAAAGAGTTATGTAATATGATTATTAATTAATTATTTATTGAGATTATTATTATATTATTATTAATTATGTATTATTATTAGATGATATTATTATTTATTATTAGATTGAGATATATATTATTATTATTATTATTATTGCATATATAACTTATTATATGTGAATGATTTATTTATTATATTAAAAGAGCGTTGAGTTGTTAGAATGAGAGATGAGAGAACTTACTCTACTCGTGTTACTATCAGAAACATAAAGCAGACATGCATTAGTGAAGTAATGACAGCTACGAGATGGACAGAACGACCGAGATGAGAGAGACGAGAGATGCTGAAAGATTCATGATGTCTGAAGTGCGAGACGAATTCTGAGAAGAGCGCGTGATGGATTATTTCGGCCCATGTAGATGAAGATGGAATAAGCATGAAGCCTAGTAAGGAGGATGCTTCTAGAAATCCAGAATGCGAGTTTCGCTTTATGTAAGGAAGAACTAGAATGAGAGAGAGATGAG
Source organism: Trachelipus rathkii (assembly GCA_015478945.1). NCBI lineage: Eukaryota > Metazoa > Arthropoda > Malacostraca > Isopoda > Trachelipodidae > Trachelipus > Trachelipus rathkii. Next base: position 16,650 of record JABUQX010009969.1, on the reverse strand, counting down.
TGACGATTGTATCTTATCACGAATACTTGATTAAAACGGCGATGAGAAGTGTACAAATAGAGAGTATCGATGAGAGAAGTCGACCAAAATCAGTCTTGAATAAGAGTTACGTCATTTAGAAAGAGCATATGTACGAGTTTTCAGATATTCTGTACGACCTTCTGAAAACATTTTTTTTTTGAGAGACTTTGATCATACTAGAAAGAGATCGAGATCTGATATGCATAGTCAATCATATTATATAGAATATATTATTTTCATAATTATGTTAACATTACAAAAGAGAATGTATAAAATAAAGATAAGATAAAGAATAAATTTCAAGGTTTTCGAGTGCTTTTTGAATGTGGACCTATCATCATTCTCGACATCAGGTTAAATATTTTAGAAAAGATCCTGCTTTATATTAAAAGTTAATCAATCAATCATATCATCTCAAACGTAATATGTTATATGAGTTATTATGAAACAAATATCATATTTGAAAACATGTGATTTTTATTTAGTGAGTATTATATTTAGAAAATTTATGATATTATGATTGAATAACAAGGTAAGTACCTGTCAAAAAATGATTATTTAACAAGAGATTTGTAATAAGAAACAACAAACAATATAAATATATAAGATCTTAAGTATAATAAATAGAATAAGTTATCGAAAAGTAAAACTCAAATCCTACAGAAGAGAAAGTTTGGCAGTGGTGAAGTAGTAAAAATGTTTCCATATATCACTTTTACAGTCTTTTAAATCCCAGTTTCATCAGTATACTATGAGAAAATTTTCTGAAACAGTTAATAATGTATTTGAAGAGAAAAAACCAATATTGCACTTAAACATGAGTAAAAAAAAAAAAAAAAAAAAAAGTAGTTTAGGCATTTTACTGCATTATATATATATTAGTCATAACACTCAATAAAAAAAAATTATTGCTTTTGCCTACTACATCATTATTATGAAAAATGAAAGGAAAAAGTATTAAGTGATTATTTTATTAATATACCTGCAGCTCCATTTATTTCTTTCTTTACGACATCAAAGTGTACACAGACCGCCACGATATATAATAAAATTGTAATATAATAGATATACTGATATATATATACGTATAGAAATATAGAAGAATATTTATATTCTCTCACGTCTCCCAATATGTTTATAATATTATTAATGTAGATAAATATTAAATATTTCTGTGACCGTGTTAACCTAATTGCTATAACAACTCTCATTTGGAAATAAATAAATATAGCATATTAATATATAGATGTATTGGTATATTTTTTATTTATTATAGTATAGTTATGAAAACATCAATTTGGATTTTTTGGATTTTTTGGATTTTATAGGATTTTTGGCCATTGGATTTTAAACAGGATTTTCATTAATTTTAAACAAACCTGATTTTTTAATTTCGATTAAGTATTATTTTTATACCATCATGATCAGCTTATATTACTGTAGTACTTGAAGAACTCTCAGATAGTCTTGCTCTATAGATCTAATGACACAAATGTGAATATCAGAATCTTATTCATGAGATGTTATATGTTGTAACATATCCAATCCCTGTCAAAGACTATCTACTCATACATATAGTAAAGAGAAACATGTTTGAAACATATCTTTTGGTGACCACACCACACATTTTAATAACAGTAGTGAGCATAGAAATTTGAAATCATGATGTAGCCTTGTCTAGTCTGAATTATTACGTTACGAGTAACGTAATTCCTATTGACAGGGATGACAATATATCTCTATTATACTATGATAAATAAATACTATTAGTATTACCATATACTCTCGATAAAAAAGAAGTAACAAAAACCTATATATTCAGATTATAGATGAAATAGAGATCAAAACAGCAACAAGGAGTCACACAGGCACTCTGTATTACTCGGATAGCCACAGAGAGATAACTGCATACGTGAATAACACATCACGTTACTAAAAATCAATGATTTTTTCCGTTCCATCCCTATGTATATATATATATATATATATATTATATATATATATATATATAATTAAGATATAAGATAGATAATATATTATATATATATAATATATATATATATATAATATTAATATTTATATGATATATATATATATATATATAATATATTATATATATATATATATATTATATAATAATAATATATATATAATATATACTAATATAATATTATAAATGGTTGACTCCGTTAATATTACGTTAGGTTATATTAGAGATTAATTTGGTATATATTTAGATTAAGTTAAGTAGGTTATGTATAGGTATTAGTTTAGGTTAATATAGTATAGTATATCCCAAAAATTTTAAATCATGTTAATTTACCCCTTAAAATAATTTATAATAAATAACGATACATTAATAATTGATTTTCGCTAGAGAGTGATGAGAGGTCACTTATAAAATATTTATATAATATACCTATATATATATATTAAACTATATATATTAATATATATTATTTTGGGTGAAGAATTCCTACCTATACAGCGGACCGAATAGGCATAAAATCTAGATAAATATATTATGGGAGTTTCCTTTGGAATTATAATATTGAGAAAATATATTAATAGTGACATAGAAAATGCTTGTAATTTCATATAAAAATAGTCTAATATATATATAAAAAATATATTTTTTATTTTAGTATTATATAAAATTTACCTAATAAATATTAAAAATCATAAGGATATTATATCATTAATGGACGCTTGTACCTTTCTACCTGTCATCAAAAGAAAATTTTGTAAATTAAGCCTTTTTATTATGTATTCGAAAAATTTATCTCATCACCTCATTACGGTTAGTACAAACTACTATATAATGTATCTATATTATAGATATAGATATAAAAATAATAATATATATATATAATTATATTATATATAATATTATATATATAATATAATAATATATAATATATATATATATATATATATATATATATATATATTATATATATAATATATATGATATTAAAGATATATAATTATATATAATATTAGATATTATATATATACGTATATATTAATATATAATATATATTATATATACAGAGTAGATATTAATATATATATATAATATTAATATAATAATATAATATAATAATATAGAATAATATATATATATATATATATATAGTATATATATATATATATATAATTATAATATATATAGATATATAATATAATTAATTAATAAAATATATATAATATAATATATATATATATATTAATATATTATATATATGCTCACTACCGTTACTACAAATCCTGATATATTAGAACGGTATAGGTATAATATATATTAAGTTCGAACATGCTCAATAGGCGCGTCGTATAATTCCTAGTTCGATCCTAGTAGAATAGATCCTATTTAATGAGCGCACTGCTTTGAATATATAGTTCTAAGCCCTGAATATAGTATTTATATATATATATATATATTGTGATACTATTATTTTAAAAATTAATAATATAAAATAGTATAGATATAATATATATATATATATAGATTATATATAATTATATATATATTATAGAGAGAGATATAATATATGAATATATATATATTATATATATATTATATATTATTAATATATATAGTATATTATAATATATATATTAATATAAATATATTTAATAATAGTATAGAATTAAAAGATTAAACTTGCTAGTAATACTTTATTCTAATATTACCTAACTTTTCGAATTTATTATATACCATTATCTGATTGATTTATCCAAAACACATTTTTCAATTGTATAGAAAAAGTCAAATAACACTTTATTTTATACTTATAAAGAGCTATTCAACCTATATAAAAGATAATTAGATGAAAGACACTGCTGTTTAATCCTATTTATTTAAAATCTCTCTACTCATACATCTTCGTTCGTCTCTTCTACATCGTCTCACTCTCCTTGACGCGTCTCTCTGTCTTCTACATCCAATCTCTACTCTCCCTCTCTACCTCTCATCTATTATATAGATATATATTAATATATTATATATATATAAATTATAATATATTTTGATAGATATATATAATATATTATATATATATAATATATATATATATATATTATATATATATATAATATATAATATATATATATATAATATTAGATAGTAATATATTAAATATATTATAATATAATATATATCACGGCCCAATAGGTGGCTCGAGCGACGGAGAAATTATACTAAGATGAGGTAGGTAGGGATCAGATATTACTATACGCAATACCACATAGGGAGTATCAGGAGAGAGGATACCCTGCGTACACCAGACATATCACCAACACACGCTGGGGTTCCCGGACGTGACTCTACGGATGCCACGACGCATAAGACGTAAAGATCATCTCACATCCCGGTGCTATGTCTCCGCTGCGTGCGTACCACACAGAATCGGGCTGATCACACATACTTCCTATCCATCTGCCCGAGACTGCATCGTACGACATCGTTGGGGTACGCATTATTATCTTTACATTAATGTGTTTTTTAAAGTGAACTCACAGTAATGCGCGTGTACCGCGCACTAGCTTGAACACCCCAGCGATGCATGATTCAGAGGATCTCCTGACGCTGTCCACCGTGAGAATTCAAAGCAATACAGTTTAGGACTAGTTCATCTCCCTCGGGTGATGCGTGTCGCCGGCGAACCCTCTCCTCTTTGGTATTTTGCCGAGAGAGTTTGTCGCTTAAGGTGTCCAGGATTCACTCGTCGAACCTCCTCCACGATGGCAGAGTGTATATAGAAAACTGGCCCCATCTAATCTGTTCTACGTACCGTCGCTCTTGATGCCGCTCTTCCTGGCCTCTGTCAGTATAAAAACTTCGGTATAGTATGTGTTGTAATTGAGTTATTGTGACATACGATAGTGTGGTCTATGAGGGATTGATTGTATATAGTAATTTTAATCACCTGTTAATAGTGGATAGTATATAGTTTATATATATACTATATATATAATATATATATATAACGGGGTATGATGTTTGTGTTATTAGCGTAGTAAACTGACATATATGCCTATCATCACGTACTAAATAATGATATAGCTATCATATACCTATGATTAGTGTGATATATATATATATATATATATATATTCATAACCTTAATGTAGCTCTTTTTAAGTAGTCTTCATAGATTTCAAAAAGTTTTGAATACATTTGAAATAGGTGTAGATATAGTATCAGTATCACTGCTGGATATGAATTCAGAGATTGCCATATAAATGTTGCTCACTTATGTTATCGTGATTTATGAAGCTTTGAAATAGCCAACAACAGCCTAATAGTTTTTACCTTTAAGCAAAAGGTGTCAAATCAATATAGTATATAGCTATTGAAACGTAAAACTTAGAACTTGTATACAAGGATATTGATAACTAATTGATAATGAAATAGAGTTATAGCTTACAAACGCAGTGTTAAAATATATATTAAGACTGTATCACAAGGATTGAACTAAAGAAAATCTCTATAGCTAAGAATATTTTTGTTATATATAATTATTATCACAAAACCGCGTAAACATTACTAACTGATAAATTATATATCTCTTATATATATACTGCTGTAATTTTTATGGTTTTGGGATAGAGTATAGTAAAAGAGAAGTTTATTATCGCATAAGAGTTTATACTGATTATAGTTATATTATTGGTGTGTTTTGTATTAGTATGTATATCAGTGTCTGTGTTATCTACTGAAAATATGTGAGTACCAAGCCATGTGAAAAGAATATGGAGGGTTATCACCCTTGTTGCGTGAAGATCGCATATCTAAAATCAAACAAAATCGTAATTTATATCAGTTAGAAAACACTTTCTGAACCTGCAGCTAGCGGCACCATGTTGAGAGGTCTTCCGCAGGTGAAGACCTCAAGATCATACACCAGATAAGAGATACTAACTCCTGCCCTGAGTATCGCTTTGTGAGACTGCCATTACGAGGACTTGCGATAGGGTCATCTTGCCTCAATGGCACCTCTTTCGTTGGGTCTTCCGATCGACGACCCCTCTGTCCTGTCGTTGCGAAGTGTGCTCTTTCGAGGAGTGTTGAGCTTAGCACTTTCTCCTTCGTTAGTGCGTGTACGTATTATATCACTGGGATGTAGTTTGGTGCTCTTCCACTGCTGGTAGCTGGCTTTCATCTTACTAAGGCGTCTAATCCTAACTTGCTAATGAAAGGATTAGTGAGAACCTGCTCCTAACGGATCTCCCTAGTAGAGTTAAGTACATTCTGTGCACTACATCCTCTATCGAGGAAATTACCGAGCAGGGAGGGCGAGTTAGTCGATAGGTCCCTGTTCAGTGAGATTATGATTGTGGAATAGTTCCGGAGGGGTCTTGCTGACTTAGATATCAGTGTTTGGCTAGTGGGGAGGGATTTCCTAGGTTTTTGCTCATACTAGTTTTCAGCATCTGCAATGCCAGGAGATCCAGGCAGAAAGTTTCATTGGGGAACTACTAGATTTTGTTTCCTGCAGAAAGCCAGGGTTGATAAGCGACACTGTTCTTATGAAATTGTCCACCGATTGGAGCGCCATATACTTCCCTAATCATATGAGGTATATATCAAAATGTGAATCCGTACACGTGTACTGAGTATGAAGAATACCTATTGAATATTGCCACAACTTTGCTAAGTGCAGTATACTCTCGTATAGCCTCACTATAAGAGATCTCGATCATAATAGTGATGTTGTCCTGAGTAAGTCATATCAATCAGCTCTTTTTTTTTTAGAGTCATTATGCTGTAAAATTTCCATAAAATCTGTGTATAAGGACTTTTGTAAATGAATTACCATCCAAACATTGAGAATTATTTATGATCTTGTCTTCCGTGTGGCATTCTCGTCATCGCTTAGGAGACTGTTGGTCCAAACCTATTCAGTTGGAGAGAGTTGGTTATATTTGACCGAAAATAATGATAGCCTTTACACTCGTAGAGTAGCCAGCGCTCTTCTGTGTATTTATCGTAGCAGACTCCCTGCACTGCCGTCTTAGCAGTTGACGCGACATTCTCGTTTCACTATAGTTCCCTGCAAGCTTCTCTGATGCCTCTGGTAAGGTTCGTAGTCCATACTGTATTACTACTATACACCCAACCTAATCTGACTGCTTTTCTCTACCTAATCCCCATGTCACGCTAATGAAGAAAATCGTGTAGAACTACATCTGAGGACAGGTTTGCGCCACAATGTGTGCTGTCATAATGTTGGTAGTGCAAATAACCGAAACCTCCAAGCTTTAAGATTAGTAACACTTAAAGAAGGTACGTGCTCGAGTAATGTTCTGTTCATGATTTAAGATGGGTACTTGATCGCAGCGTTGATAGGTCGACTGTACACAATGTCCCATGTATCTTCTGCCTTTGCGGAACAACTGTCTCCTTGCCGTATATCATCTATTGTTAGCATCCTAACTGCTGTTTTGTGTTTTCTGCAAATATAGTCAGCAGGTAGAGTAGTCCGATAGCTACCAGCATTTATTGTAATCTGTCGATTGCGCAAGTTATGTGGATTTTATTGATTCAACGTGGAGATTCTATTCTCAGTATCTCTATATCTATTGTGTCTTTTTTTTATTCTCACTCTATATGTTTTTTTCAGTTATATGCGTTTGTACTGTCATCGTTTCGAAAAACGCATGTCCACATTCTATTGTTGTGTCGCTGTCCTCGAGTAGCATTCTGCATACACATGCTTTGGAAATATTGAGTGTGTGCTTGCCGTGTATGTTGTTAATTGAACAGGACAGCGTGTGTACATACACTAATTGGTTTTGTTGTGGCTTTGTGTTTGAATATCGTGTATATGGTGAACACTTGCAAGGTCCTACCCACTTCTGAGTCGTTAGGATACCACAAGCTTAGTCGATCTCTTGTATTTATGAGGATCCAAGCGTATATTTTGGTTCGCCTTTATGATATTTGAAGCTCATGTACCTATATATCGCCGGATTAGTGCGAATACCGAGCTTATGTAGCCAAATGATGATGCTGGGATAGGGTCGCTACAATTATTTTGCCAAGAGGACATATCATGATGCAATTTGTCCAGAGTCACTGACCTGTTGTCATTTGTACAACCTGCTGTATGTGTACCTTCCGATAGATTTAGAATACGGATTAGTCGCTTTGTGGTAAGCTGATTTCGTATTAGTATTAATCTACATACGCATTAATTGTTGTAGATTGAGCTCAGCTTCTTAGTTACATATCTGAGTGCTCAATTCAGGTCTACGTTAGATAGAAATTATCATTGAAAGTATACCTATTAATTTGTACGTATTATAGGATTAGCACGCGAGTGAGTATAAGCTAGAATTGTGTGTGTAATTCATCGATGACCTGGATAATCAGCTATATTGAGAATATGCTGAGTAGATGTTTATAGGTACATCATATATTTCTATGTATAATGATTTATTGTGATTGATGACTTTTCGAGAGTCGTGTTCACTATAAAGTTTGTGCATCGTACCACAGTCATAGTTGAATTTGTGTGCTAGTCACTATCAGTCTATGCTTCCCATATGTCATATGTGAGATGTATTCTTCATTGTAATGATATTATAGTTTGAATAGTATAAGTAATTATTATAATGAGGGCTAATTAGTAGTAGAAGATTGATTGGGAGGTGTCAGGTTATGACATTGGCATAGTATGAGTGTCAATCCTTGTGTGATTGTGTGATCATAGTACTGATCGAAATATTTCCACTCTTTGACCCTATAATGTACGCGCCACGTCTATATAATATGTTGATAGTAGTTAAATGTGGTTGTAGTATATATTATTGAGTTTAAAAAGTATAAGATATTAAGTATATATTTATATTTTTGGAATGTAGTATATTATAAACTTGAGTTCGTATTCTGAGTGAGTATTAAAATTGATCGTATGGAGAGTGAGTTTTATTTCTCGTGATTAAGGGGCCTATATACATCGAAATTTTACTTTTTTAATGTATTTATGTTTATATTATATTATATATCCTTTATCTTATTGCTATTTGTAATACAGATTTATGTTAATTTGTAGTAATTTAATATGTTTATTTTAACAAATATTTGTTTGTTCATCAAACTATTAATTTTAATATTGTGGTGGTAATAGACATATATACTTGACAATCCATTATTTTTTATGGTAAGGAAGTGTTATTAGTGATTAAAAGGTAATGACTCCCCAGTGCAGTTATCGAGATGAGAGCGACCTCGTACACACCTTAGCATATACTTGACTTATCTTCCCGATTATCTTCTGCTCCTCGCGTTAGTGCACTATTGTTGAGTGTGTCATTTTCATATTTTTTTTCTCCAAAATACTACGGCCGCCTATAGTTCTCCTGGTCATGTAGCACCACAAAGAAAAGATTAGTAATAAGCTGATATTAATGTTAAGCGTGATAATAGCTCACAAGATATAATGTATATAAAGTTTGGGGTTGTAGTATAATAGATCAATGAGACTGTGAGCACCCTACAAAGTCTTGCTGGACCGTGGAGGGTAGAACGGTGTCCCAAAACGAACCACGCTACTATGAAGTGTGTCGCCCTCGGGAACCACCACTCTGTGTTAAGATGTGCGAGAGTGCTATTGTCAGTATAGAGAGTCCTTTTAGTCATATTCTTGATGGTTGTCACTGTAAAATGATATTAATAACTCATAGCTCTTTGAGTCATACATCTATAAATTCGTGAATTATAAGTAATAAAATGTCAATAATCATAAATAAATAAGAATAAAAAAATAAGGTTAGGTCCAATCACCCGACTCTTACCGCTTCACCTCAAAGAATATTATAGACTACTAGTTTTGAATTCGTTTAGTTTATTATAATAATTTCTTATTATATTAAAAATTTATCTTACATTAATTATAAGTAAACTTTTTATTATATTAATTTCATTATTATACATAATAAAAAATGTCATAATATAACGATATAAAATACAGAAAAATATACAAATGTTTGTCCTATCTACCCCTCCATTCAATTTATACCTATAGATGGACTAGGTGAATCAGACAAGTTAGGACCCGTATTTTTTTGCCCTGACTTAATAACTGTATGGAATAATTTGTAAACAAAAAATGTTATCCCACTGTTTGCCGAGCCTTTCAACCCCCTGTCGGGATTAAAAAACGGCGTATGCATCACTAGTCAGAGATAGTGAGGTCCACTGAAAAAAGGATCAATTTATCAAAATATGTCCCTAATTTCCACATATTATTGGTCAATTTGTACACATATGAACTCAGAAGTAAAAAAATACTCCCATTTTCAAAAATGATGAAATCTAATTGAAGAAGACATTTTTTTAAGCTTTATTTGACTAACCTTTTTTAAAAATATAAAATACATTATATATATTAAAAAAATGATTTAAATAAAAATTATTTATATAATAATTTTGATCCTTTGATTTAAATAGATACGAAAGTTATAAATATTTTTAAATTAATTTTATTTCTATGATTATGTTTTGTTTATTATAGTCTTTTTCATATGTGTTTAGAGAAATTGAAAGATTAGATATATCGAAATCAACATTGAACCTTCCTAATAGAGACGCGTATGTACCTGGCTCACCCCTCCCGACGCGTTTTATAATAAACTAAAATAAAGACAAATAATTCTATATATATATTCAGTATGCAATATAATATGTCATATATTATAACTGTATTGTAAGTGTATATAGGCCTAGTATGGTTTCATCGTTTAATCTAGTATATTTAATTTTGAAATTGTCTTCTCTAAAAATTACTTGAATTAAGACTCCATAATTAAGAATTTGATATAAACTATAGATATTAAGTAAAAAATAATTTGCCCTCCGAACTTTTTTTTAAAATAATTTCCGAAAATATAATAATATATAAATATAATTATATATATATATAATATATATGATATTAAGATATATATAATATATATATATATATTATATATATTATATATATATTATATAGAATATATTATATATAATGTTAGGGTGACTGTATATTTTACTGGTAGCAATTTGGATTATATATAGTAATTGATGAGAGATAGCTAAATTATTAAGCCGAATTATATTGGAGTTCACGTTTGATGCACAAGACACAGAAATTCATCAAGGATCAAGTTATACTATAATGATGATATATTAATACTATATAATTCATTATTTTAATACTTTAAATATTATAATAGACTATTAATTAACCTAACCAGGCACAGTATCTGAGGAGTGTCCATGGAGGGTTTGATCATCAGAAGGGGAGATCTGCTAATGAATGAATATACTGTTTATAGTAAAACTTAATTAAACATTTGCATGCATATTCCTTTTTCTTTAAATTTCTTTAATATGGAAATGTCTGGACCAAAAGAATGACCAACTGATTGTAGTATCGAATGAAGACTGACATTCATAGAAGCATATTATATTCATCGAATCAAAGACATAACTTATTAAATATCAGGTATGTTCTCTGCTTACCTCTATCTTTGCTTGTTGCTTGTTTTCAATACTGCAATGCTTACTTAAGAATAATTAATTAATTAATCCTATTGAATCAATAAATTAAATACCTTGCTTGTATTGCAGACCTATGTGTTTTGCTCATTCGAAGTGCTGAAGCAATCGAGGCTCTTATTACACTATCGCCCCTCTTTGAAATTCTTTCATTTAAAAGGAAAGGGTTAGTAATTTAAAATTAAAGTTCATTAATAAAAATAGATTTATTTTAATTAAAATAGGTAAAAGAGGCTAATAGTTATTATGTTATTATCTTAAACAGGGTTCATATGCCGGGAGCTTTTCCTGCAGTATTCATATGCCGGGAGCTTTTCCTGCAGTTTTTCATATGCTGGGAGATTTTTACCTAGTGGGAGCTTTTCATAGGCTGGGAACTTTTCCTGCATTCTCCATAGGCTGTCTAGAAACTACTCTTATAGGCTTCAGTCTCACTTCTGTGTTCATAACAACAACTTCGTCTGGGTAGAGTCATTTCTGGAAAGGAATAAAAACAGATTATAAATTATCCAACAAATATCTTGGGACACTGAAAGGAATATTGCTTAAATCTACATTTGAAAAAGATAAGATCACTAAGATTATAAGACTACAGTTCTACTAAATAACTACTTTCATCCCTTCACAAATTGTGGAGAAAAAATAGAGTAAAGAGAAGGATTATAAAACAATATCAAACATTAACGCCATTAAGCTAAGTTTGAGAAGCAGTTATACTTATTAATAATAATAATTTACCCAGATTTTGCCTTAAATTTTCCGATCATTAGTTTCACGAACCAGTACTATCGTATACTTTCTCGTGGCCAGTTGAAGGTCAATTGTACTTAATTCAATTTAATACGAGGATACTAATTGTGTATCTCGTATCAGTTAATAATATTTATCCGGCTCTATTAAAAACAGTAACAATTACATCTTTTTTTTAGACCTTTCTATTGTTTTTATTTTATTTCATGTTTGGTTTTTGAAAAAGTAGTAATTCAATGGAAGAGTGTAATTGTCAGAAATAAAAAATAAAATGACACATATCACAATCTCTTGGACACTGTTGGCCGATCAGAATCGAAGTCCTACTCGTTGACCCTCCATTAGGAGAAATCCCTAATTGGTTGGCTCTCGTGTGGACACGATTTAGATACTTTTCTTCGTGGACAACGGACCAAAGTGGAAGAGTTAAGAAAGGTAATAGCCTGTTCACTAATAGTTAGTCTATTTAATATAATTTCTTACTTTACGAACTTCAGAATTTGACAAAATTAATTACTACGTTTATATCTGTGCGAATTACATCTGGGGAAGTGATGCTTAGACATTGTTATCAGGCATCACTCCCTTAACATAATCTAGTATATATATAAACATATATATATATATATATATATATATATATATATATATATATATATATATATATATATATATATATATATATATATATATATATACGCTTTATATATAGTGCTGTTAAGTAAAAAGGGCCCAAAATTTTAAATTTGGCAATAACTACTAAACTATTTAACATATATGAGTTTTAAAATAAGTTCTTAGAATGGCAGGTCCTATGTATGTTACCACATAAAAAATTTTTTTGTTGTCTGAAAATTGCTTTAAAATTATTTTTATTGAAGTGAACAAAAAAAAAGGCCCGCTGTTTGCAAAAAGGGCCCATGTGTATGACAAAAAGGGCCCCACCCTTTTAACTCTTGCTAGAGTTAATTTTTTGGTATTTTTAGGTTTTTATCTTGTTATTTAAGGTTTTTTTGACTAAATAGGTAAAGAATTTTTTTTTAAATTGAAATTCAAAATAAAAAAAATAATAAAATAAACTAAAGGTAAAATTTCCTCAAATTTTTCAAAAATCATCTCCCATTTGGGTCAACCCTCATAACTCTCTCTAAAGTTAATTTTTTTTTTTATTTTTTATTATTTTTTATTTTTTTATTTTAGGTTTTTTTTTAAAAATATAAAAAAATTTTATATTTTTTTAATAAAAAAAAAAAAATAATAAAATAAAAAGAAAGGCTAAATTTCCCTCAAATTAAGCAAAAATTCCAAAATCACTTCCAAAATCACTGCTACTGCTGCTGATGTACTTCAGCTTTCTCTTAGAACCTGAAACTCTTCCTTTTATATATATATATATATACAACAATGGTGAAAATAAAGATGGGCCCTTTTTAGATAACATTTATGAAAAGTGGGCCCTTTTTACATAACAAAAATTGTTTTTTGATTTTCTTGAGACAATTTACTTACGTATACACAAAATAAACAATATAACATGTTGTTAGGTGTTATAACACATATACAACAGGCCAATTTTCATTCCAAAAAAAAAGTGGGCCTTTTATTGTACATACAAAATGGGCCCTTTGTATTGTCTTTTTCCATGTTACCTGTGTGTTGATTGGCCGCTTGCACCAAATTTTCTTGAAATTTGGTGTTGGGTGACCTTTTTGCATGGGAAGTAACATAATTTTAATTCCAATATTAATATGAATTTATAGGTTCTTAATGCAGTACTTGCGACTACGTTAAGGGACAAAGAATCCCCCCTGAAATAGTCAAAATGTCAAAAAATTTTGAAAATTTCCATGAAAGTTGAAAGAAAAAAAATCGAATTTGAAACGCTTCTATGCGAACTTACTGTTGGCAATTTTCGTTGCGTGTAAACGGTGTGTCTCCGACTACCTTCGCCTCTACACATCATATATACGGAGATACAGGGTGGGCCTTTTTTGCATAACAAAAATGGGGTGAGCCCTTTTACTTACAGCCACTATACTATATATAATTATATATATATATATATATATACTATATATCATATATATATATATATATATATATATATATATATATATAATATATAATATAGATATATATATTATACTATATATTACTATATATATATACATTATACGTACAAACGGGCACATTCGCTTTCCCCCAAAATTATAAGGGTTTCACAAACGTTTAGCGTTTGGGGGGGACTTTTATTTATTTATTTTTTTATTTATTATTTTTTTTTTATTTGTTAAATTATTATTCCTCTTAGGAGTAGATATTGTATAAATTGTATTTGTACTAATAATATAGGATTAATGTTAGCAGCCGATAAGTAACGTGGACCAAATTGCCCATAGCGTAGGCAGCGCGGGGGGCACTTGCCCCCCTAAATCTTGGCGAAATAAAAACACTGAACCTTAGATGTTTTGCCAGACGACGTTTTTAAGGGTTTATTAGTAGGAAAACTGAAAATAGATATACATCAATCAATAGATACTGAAGGAGTAATTGCTAATTACTAACGTATTATGTCTAAACATTACATTTTTTTTTTCACAGTTTCAATGTGTTTTAGTTTTCATACTGGTTTGAAGTCACTCAGCTTGTGTGCTTTTTATTCAGCTAGCTTTCTTCAGACAACTATTCTCCACTTGAACACTCTCAGCTATGCGATAAGCATTTTGCGGCTAATAAACTGCTAAATATATAGTACTATATATATATATATTATAGATATATATATATTATAATATATATATATAATATATATATATATATATATATATATATATATATATACTATATAAATATATAGCTATATATAATATGTATATTATATACTAATATATATATATATATATATATCATATATATTATATTTCACTCAACCTTTGCCCCCCCCCTAAATGAAATCCTGCCTACGCCCATGAAATTGCCCCACGATTTTGGGGGGCAGGGCAATTTCGGTCCACTTCAATCCTTTACCATCCCGTAATAATCCTCTTAATGTTTTATTTGATAAGCTAGTGGATAAGTCAGTTTTCATTTTTTTAAAACATAATGGGTTATAACAATAAGTTAGAAATTGCGTTCGAAAAACGTAATAAAATGTCAAGTTTTGCCTTCGTTTTGTCAAACTACTAAAATCGTAAAAAAGAGCGCTTGCCTAACGTAATGAATTTCCTTAATTCTGTAAGGTTGCTATTCTTTTTTATTCTGTATTATAAAGAATTAAGGAAATTCTTTACGTTTGGTGAGCGTTTTTTTACGATTTTGCCATGTTTGACAAAAATGAACGCAAACGCTGTTTGACAAAAAATGAACGCAAGCTCAAGTGTTTTAGGTCTCTTTTTAAACATAATGATATTACAATATTTATTTTAAGAAATTGGGTTTGAAAACTAAAAATGTTCGAGTTTGCGTTCGTTTTTGTCAAACGCAAAATCGTTAAAAAATAATGCTCACCAAACGTAAGGAATTTCTTAATTCCTTTTGTTTTATTCTATATTACAACAAGACATTAAGAATTCTTTTACATTTGGTGAGCCGTATTTTTTAACCGATTGCTCTGCGCCTGCTTTGACAACGAACTGTAATGTAATTAATTTTGTAAGGTTTGCAGATTTTTTTTTATTTTATATTACACAGAATTAGGAAATTCGTTTTACGTTTGTGTGAGCGTTTCTTTGTACGAACTCTTTGCGGTTTGACACAAAACGACGCAAACGCTGCTTTTGACAACGACATGCACAACTCGAGCTTTTAGGCATATTACGTGTTCCGTAAGAACCAATGCAAGAACGAAAACGACGCCTTAAAAGGGTCTGGCAACCATCCATCATCAGCAGTACTCCCTGCCCTGTTACCTTTATGACCACGTGTTCGGTGACACCATTCTTGCTGAAAAAACATTGTTTACAAAGTTAATTAAGTTGCCTATGTGGAAAACTTTACCTACCGTATCTGCCTGCCTAAAAGGTTGTAAAAATTATTTTTAAACCATTATATTTCGGACATCTTTTTGTAAAAGAGTATTAAAAAAATTTAATTTAATGAAGATTTCAATGTGGACCGAATTGCCCAACGCAAATTTTTAAACCTGGACCGAATTGCCAGCAAACTTTATAAATAAACATTTTATTTCTCTTGCCTGAATGACTCCAACAATGTATTAGTGTGGTTATGAACTATTTTTAGTCACTATATCTTATCTCAACCAATAATGTAGTACAATTATTGTTTGACCTGGTCACGTTGTATTGTGCACAAGACAGAAATATAATCCCTTT
>JABUQX010009967.1:12500-30174 GCA_015478945.1 Trachelipus rathkii | reverse complement strand
CTAATTATTAGTAAATATAAGTATATATTAGAATTTATAATATGTTAATTAAAATAGTATGATATTATATATATATTATATATATAGTATATATCTTTTTTTTCTATGAAACCTTCATCTCTCTAGCAACTATCTCGATCCTAATCATCTCCTCTTTCTTCACCTCATGTATATTCTCTTGCCTTTCATTCCACCCTTGGGTTGCGTGTAGTGGGTATATATCTTTTTTCAGGAAAGCTTCAGTCTTCGAGCCTATCCAGATGTATCAGCAAATGGTTCGTCTACGACAAATAATAAACTCGAAGGAGTCCTTACTCCTTCAGACACAGATCTTCCTCCCCTTCCTCCTCTGGAGGACACCCCTCCAAAGCCTCCTGATAGACCCCCTAAAAAGGCCAATCTCCGATCACTGTTTCATCCTCCTCCTCCTGAAGATAATGTAATTAAAGAAGTGCCTTCGCCTTCTAGGCCTTACTTCTACAGGAAGCCTCCTGCTCCAGACCCTCCTTTAACACCCCCAGAATCACCACCACCTTCGTCAACCAGCTCCAACACCTCCCGCTCATCTACTCCAGATCTTCCTCCTCCTCCTCCACCACCTCCTCCTGTAATAGAAGAGGTCCTTAGCGATGAACCGCTTCCCCCTCCTCCTCAGTCCGAAACTTTACAACCCGACGCCATTTCAGTGACTTCCTCCTGTAGTACAAGCGAGACTGAGGAGTTCAACTCGACCCCAGTTCAGAACTCTCTACGTCAGCCATACAAAGAGTAAGTATTATTATTATTATTATTATTATTATTATTATTATTATTATTATTATTATTATTATTATTATTATGTATATATTATTATTATTATTATTTGTTTTATTTATTTTTAGTTTTATGGTTAACTTTTTCTGACGTGGATTTTTTGTTATGATTATTATTATTTTTATTTTTATTTTTATTTTTATTTTTATTTTTATTATTATTATTATTATTATTATTATTATTATTATTATTATTATTATTATTATTATTATTATTATTATTATTATTATTATTATTATTATTATTATTATTATTATCGTCGTCATGATCTTATTGCATCTTTAATTTTTTGTCCAACAAAAGCAATGAGAAGACTCGAGTGTTTCGTGTTGCTTTTTATGGCTGTTTTTTATTGCCATAAAAATGATTGAAGTTTAGAAGAAGTTATTAAGCCATTTGGGAGAAACATCTCAAGGGACTAAGAGACCAAGAGACTCATTGCCTTCCTTTTTAGCTTTTCTCTTCTTTCTATCATTCCTGCTATAAAGTATCGCTGTCTCTATTACGTCGTCTATTAATGTAACTGCCATGTTCACGTTACTTATTTTACTACTGCTACTATCACCACTAAATTGATAGTAATAAAATAATAATAATAATAATAATAATAATAATAATAATAATAATAATAATAATAATAATAATAATAATAAAAATAAAAATTAAAATAATAATAAAACATAAAAATAAATAAAAATTAAAATAAAAGATAAAAATAATAATAGATAATAATTAATTAATAATAATAATAATAATAGATAATAATAATAAAATAATAATAATAATAATAATAATAATAATAATAATGTCCTCCCTCGGAAGGTCATAATTTATGTTGTGATTGAGTAAAAGGGTCGTCTGTCCTCTTATGATACAAATCCTCTTTTTTTTTTTTTTTTTTTTTTTTTCAATTCATTTTTACAACTAAAATATCAGAGTAATAAGAAGCACACAACAAGGACATTTTTAAAAGGAAAAAATGGGTCAATATATTTTTTTCTGTAAGTAATTAATTTATATATATTCATTTAAACTTTTTTTTTTTGTCAAAGACTTTTAAAAGTTTGCTTGTTTCTATTTGAGTTTATTTGTTTGAATGTTTATTTGCACATTTGACTGCTGTTTGTTTAGCGATAAGAACCTCTCCTTCGACCTTAAAGGAATGAAATGACCTTCCATAAAATACCAAAATTCCTCACGAACGAACATGAGTTATCTGTATGCCCATGTGCCCAAGGGGTTCTTGTTTCTTCTCAAGCGGATTATTATAAATGGGTACATTTGTCACTTCAGGGAACGGGTCCAACCCTTTGATAGATTAGCCTAGTCTCAGTCTATCTCTCTGTCTGTCTGTCTTAGTCTCTCCATAGACGTATGTTTTAACTTCGCGATTCTTTTGAGTCAGGTCATGAAAATCAAAAACTGATACTACTTTTGCTTGTTGAAGTATTAGCAAAAAGGTACCCAAAAGAATGTGTTCATAAATAACTCTTAGATGGTCATGTAAACTTCGAGTAGTATCAAGTTCTCGAATGGAAAAAGATGACGTAAAAATGACAACGTGGAATAATTTCAGTGTTTAATGAGTTTGTAAGGTTAAGGGTCATCAGTTTTTTATTCATATGAGAGAGAGAGAGAGAGAGAGAGAGAGAGAGAGAGAGAGAGAGAGAGAGAGGAGAGTGAGAGAGAGAGAGAGAGGAGAAGAGAAGAGAGAGGAGAGAGAAGAGAGAGAGAGAGAGAGAGAGAGAGAGAGAGAGAGAGAGAGAGAGAGAGAGAGAGAGTTGTAATTTTATTTATATATTAATTAAATGTATTTAATATTTACGTAGAATAATAAAATAAAAACGTTTAGTGTTGATGAAATCTGTTTGTTGGGTGTTTAAAAGGAACTGATGATAGAATTCGTTGATTTAAACTTTTAAGGATTTCATGTCTATGTGTGATCGAGTTATTATCATCTACAGTAAAAACCGTATACTTCGGTAATTGGAATTTAGTGATATATTAAATGTAATTTTTTATGAATCCGCGAATGTAGATGCTCATAACATGTCACGGATACGGATGTGGTTTTTGTTTCTTATGGATTTCACAGTTGCACATTAAGTTGTAGTATGTAATTCGGAGACCAAGTATACAATGCGGAGGGCAAACTAAGACTACATTCTCATTACAGAAATCGAGGAATATTTTCTCTTCAACACACTTAAACTGGTGAACGTTCGTTTGTGTTTAGTAAAGTTGAGTGACAAAAAAACATGTCGCGTAATTGAATACCTCTCATTATTATTCGAATGTCCTCTCGAGAGAGAGAAAAAAAGAACTATTGTCTTCTCTTTTATAAATGAAAACTCATTTATTTTGGTTTTCATTACATGTATTTTGTCATCCATTATTCTCTGCGGGATACAACTAACCTATGGGCTATGTATTATTCATCGTGGCGGCGTGGGCCACGCATTCCTCTATTCCGGAGCGAGAAATGCGGGACTTTGTCTCGGCCTCGTTTCGCTTCAAGCGAAATAGCTTCAAGGGAGACGCTTTTGACCAACTATTATCTTACGATGGCCTTGAGAAGGCCACGAATAATATATATATATATATATATAATATATATATATATGATATATATAATGATATATAGGTATATATTATATATATATATATATATATATATAATATATGCTATAGATATAATATATATATATATATATATATATATATATATATATATATATATATGCGTGTGTGTCTGTGCATTAATATACGCGCTTATGTGTCGCCTCGGCTGGATAAGTCGAACAAACTTACCACTTTGAAAAAAATATTTGTCTTAAAATAATGGTCTAAAATGTGTGTAAGTCGGAAGAGGTTATGGAAGGTGGAATAGTCTCCGGATTTCACCAGTGGAGTACATGAAATAGACTGAACTTAGTTGGTAAGTCTTGGTGAGAGAGCTGAACAGAAAGATTAGGCTGTGGGGGAAAGACAAGACACATGACCTCTCTTCATAGTAAATATTACGTAACTCGAGAGTTTAGAAGAGCAGTCAGTGACCGTTGGTAATGTAATAGTAAAATGAATGAAATGTTATACTCAACTGCTACAGAGAAATTGGAAGAATCGATGAGACTCCATGTACACTATAGGTGAGAGTTGTACTTGTAATGTTTGCTTCATACAAGGATGAACGTCACTCTTTATATAAGCATCTGGGGCTGCACAAACAAATTTTGAAGATTCCGAGGAATAACTAACCTCTAAAAAATCTATTTATGAGAGAATGTTCACGAGAACAGGAAGTATCATTAATAATATGGACAGAGAAAGGGCTGAAATGTTTACGAACAAATTAAAAGTTGCGTGTAAGATAACGTCGAGAAGATAGATAAAGGAATTGAAGTTTTAAGACATTTTTCTATGCTTTTGCTAGATCTAAGGCCAAGTTGCTCCAAAGCCGACTCCCCCCCCCCACATATCTCAGTTAAATATCGAGTGTAGAATAATTTTTGGAATAAAAAGATACTCCGGGTGGAATCATCGGCATAAAACCTGATATTTCATGAGGTAACAGCTATATGTCATTAACGAGAGAGAGAGAGAGAGAGAGAGAGATAGAGAGAGAGAGAGAGAGAGAGGGAGAGAGAGAGAGAGAGAGAGAGAGAGAGAGAGAGAGAGAGAGAGGACTAAGTGAGGTGCGGGGAGATAAAGGATCAAAGAGGAATATCATCGGATTCGTCTAAAGTGAAATTAGAAGCAATGTTTTGAGAAAAAAAAATCGACTTCAAGAGAAGGTAAGAGAGATGTGTTGTAGCCTTTGGAAGAAATAAGAAGGAAAAAGGAAGAAGCAAAGTGTGAATTTTTATTTATAACAAAACCACATAAATGTTATTACATATTTTGTCGAGTTTATTGAATAGCGGTAAATAAATTTGCACTATTATGAGTTGAAATATTAGCCTCAAGATTTTTTAAATAATTTGATGACGACAGTGTCCCTGCGCCGAATAACACAGGAACAAATTGAGATTAATGGAGGATATATGGAATGAGATTTAGTTGCAGTGAGAGAAAATTCTTTGTAAACTTACATTCCAGAGGGAATCCCTTTGGTAATGAGTTCTGTGCAATTCAGCGTTTTCTCCTCTCCTAAAAAGCAATTATATTACAATTAAACGGAAAGTTACGTCCTACCATCTTGCAACAATGCAGTGCTAAAAACGGCTGGCGATGACAAGTCTCCCTCCTGCAGAAGATTTGAAGAGATATCACAGGATATAGATATTAAAAGATGGTCGTAGAGGTCCAAAGTAGGAAAGAGTTTGATTCAATAGAATGGATGTTCAGAAATATTAGTTAAATAATAACATTTATTAAAACTTGGTCTTTATTTCTTCATCTTTCCTCTACATACTTATCATTATGAGCTTTCAATATTGCTGCCAGCCACTCTGTCATACTATCCTAAATCCTGAAATTATTGCTTATCTCTTCACACATTTGCTCTATGACAAAGCCACTCGTTTGCAGCGAAAGCAAGCACAAGTAACAATCATCAAATAAACTAACAACAGCATTCAATCACACGAACTTTCGAGAGCTAAAAGCAACAAATGGGTTTTTACCAAATCAACGAACTCACAAGGGCCAATTCGCAGCCCAAACAGAAAACATCACGCTCTACTGTTTCTCATTACATTCACACAAAACAAACTGCAACGGCACATCGATTCAATACTATCACTAATCTCATATCGTTCTAATACAAGTTATATCTTAACACTATATTTCTAATAATCACAATTAATATTTCCATTCCTCATTATTTATAGAAATGTAAAAAGTATATTATCTGATATTATACGTAACTCAATACATCAAAGGAGTGAACAAAATTGTCTAACACGACCCAACAACACACACACAACAAATGACTCTCACCACATCAGCAATACACATTCACAGCAGACCATTTGTACAAAATGTCCTTGTTCAAATTGTAAAAATTATACATTGGAAAATAATTGACTTCCGCTTCATGACAATACCAACATAAATAGGATCTCCAAACTACACCAACACAGGGGAAGAGTAATACACACCGAAACAAGATACGATCATAGGTAAACATGCATTGCCCGTTCATAAACTAGATCACCACACAACAAGAACAATGGAACCGACCACAACATTATAAACCAAACGGATCATACATATAAAACAACAATTATGCCTTCAATACAAAAGAACTAGGGGAGGCAACAATGAAACACGGATTCAAGGGGGCAAAGGGAATCACAATAACAAGAAAACACCAGCCATGGACACAGCTATTAAAACCTGATGACAGTTGCACAACAATATCTAGCAACCCATCGAAACACAAACAATAACTGAACAACATACCACATCTAACTACTAGCACAAAACACAATATAAAAAACAACACAAAGTCAATCTAACATACAACAAAAAAGAGGACACACATAAAGAGACAATCATCAGCAAAAAAAGGCGAACAATACATAAATCGAGAAGGGAACTCCATTAACAATCGGTGAGACAAACAAACATATTTCCATTACTTCCCTTTTTCATTGTAACAAACAAATTTCTATGGCAACAAACAAAACACATACTCAATATGAACGCCTATAAGTTGAGGGGAAGATCAATACTATCTTTTATAATTAGCAGAATACTATACAATATTTTTAGTTACCCTGAATATTATACATCATTGGACGAAATCACATTAGAAAAGGGGGAGAGAATAAGGTTTCAACCAGATAGAATAAGTCAAGCCCAGGGCAAACAAATTAGAACTAATATTTACACTGGTAAATAACATAAGGTCTCGGATAAAGGTCCTGAATTAATTTATTTTATAGTACGAAAAAACTTTCTTCCTGACTCACCTGATACACCCATATACGCCCACCTTAAAGGAAAATACTGAATACTATCAAAACATTCCATGCACGGCCGATTTAGCTAATATCTTATATATCACGAATTCATTAATCATACTTAAAGATGACAATCAACACAAAAGGGGTCAAGGGAAAATTACAGGAATCATTCACATAAAGCACATAGATATATATAATCAACATAAGCGAACAACAACTATAAACCGCAAGTACTAGTAAACTCACAATAAATATAAGTAGAATATTACAAACAGGAGGCAGTAATGTGACCAAAAGCCATACATGCAAATCATAAACGGATGTAAACATATCCAAGGCCATAGGAATACATATATTATAGAAATAACATATGATGGCTACTCTCAAGGGAATCAGAATACACGCAACAGCAACAACACGACTAAACTAAAACTATAACAAACAGACACACCCAACAATAATGATAAAGTCGGGAATGACATATAAAAAATCTGATAGATGAGTATATAACATAGTTTACTAGAAACAGAATGCATATGATCCTAAACGAAACAACAATCATCTACAATATAATATATATAATATAGTATAAATTGAACTGAACCTTCATAAAAAAAAATTAAAATACATTATTATATACAGACTTAATACTGATACTACTAATACTAGTATATAGTATATCATACTATCTTTTATATATACTATATAATATACTTACTATACTATATCAATTACTATTAAAACTCAAACTATAACATAAACAATACTAAATCAAACAACTAAAAACACTATCAAATTTAATACAAGCTAAACTGAATAATGAATAAATGATATGAAATATCAGAATAAATACTGTATGAAGAAGACGATAATAACATTAGTCTAATGTACCACGACATAATAAACAACAATCGTCAGCATAACGTGGAAAAAATAACAGTCACTAAGTAAGTATAAGTAACAACTATCAGGACAACTATATTAACATACACTACGGTCACAAGATACGTAATTATATAATACTAATAGCAAGTGCACAATAATAGTCAGTCAGCATAAATAACTAACATTAGTACACCATATCTACCTCAGTGAAGCTAAATACGAATATATAAACCTGCACATGGTGGACGGAAAATAAAAGTGGAAAGAAATGGATGGAAAGAACATACGGAGTCAAACTTTCATATTTAAAGTTGCTATAATAGAAGTAAATATAATCAAAGGTAGATATATATCCATAAATATGAGCGCAAAGATCTCATAAGTAAGCATATCAGGTGGAATATATAGAGTAGCGTTATTAGCGATATAATAATGTGCTGGGATCTTATAGCGTATATATAATAACTACATATGTGATAAGTGAATCTTTACGGACTATAAATAACTCTACTCATAACAGGAAATAACAGGGAAGTCAATTATGCAATATATTAGTATATCAAATACCTATTGATTAAGTCAACCATATAGGTGTTGAATAAAATACTAGTTACATCACCAGTTCTTCATAGTAATTTAGCTTAGTATAATAAGTAGTAATGTCGAGTAATAAAATAATAACATATATGAATAATAGTAAAAGGCGAATGGTGTATAATTGTGATAAATGTACTAATTGTATGATTAATTATTATACAGTTATCTACCAGGAAAGCATACTTAACAAATATGAATAGTAATATGTATACGCTTATCAGAGGATTAGGTATGAGTTCATATACTAAATATATTATATATATTATATTTATATTATAGAACACCTGAGTAGATAGTAGATGATATAGATTAAGTCTGATAAATTATAGATATATATTAGACTCAGAAAGAGAGATTCATATACTCACCTTATGTAACGGACTAGGGTAATTAATATTACTTGATGATACGGACTGCACATGAGTATTAACCTAGTTAAATTTCTCTTCTTTACATATATGTGAGTCATATGTGTGATGTTTTTAACTTCTAAAGTCTGTTCCGTTATTAATTAAGACGAGATACATTAGTTAGGAACATTAGAGGCCTGTACATAGCATTTTAAAAGTTAATAGTAGGTTTCTTTAAACGACACTTTTGACTTGTACCTTACTTATATTCAATGTGAATTCTTAATCAGAAAGTTTTTTTTACTAACGAACAGTCAGTGTTGATGTGAATTAGTCTAAGTAAAAGTTTTGTTTTTACTAATATTTCTTTCAATTAAAAGTTATAAAAATTTTTCTATTAATTTGAGCAGAGTTGCTTCACGTTTCTTTTTAAAAATTATAAATGAATTTATTTTATAATAAAAGCATGGCTAAATCTAAACTTTTTTTTTCTCCAAGTTCATCCTCGAAAATAAATCAAAATTTGCTATACTCAATCTCGAAACTCAACGATATTTTGTATATAATACTTGTGATTAAATTCAAAAGACATTTGAAGACGCTTAAAATGACTGAAATTTATATCATTTGTAATATATTTTATATTAATCTAGTTTTTATTATTGTATATTTATTTTTTTTATTTTATATTTTTTTATATGTATTATTATAAATTATAGTTTTAAAGAACAGTTATAATTCATTTTATTAACTATATAAATAAACAAAATGTATAATATACATATAAAATATAATATAATATACGCTCTAACTAAATTCCACTCACTTCTTACACACTAAACATACTCACAAGGATATACCACGATACTTAATCATTTACTTCACTAAATACATTCAATATTATACTTAAAATGAATACTCCGGATCATTATAAAAATAAATAATTCAACAAATCTCATATATCTAAGAAAAAAATCAACACAATTAAAAATATTGGAAGAAGCATGCTAAAGGTAATTATTAGATTAAATATGCATGTAGACTCCCATATAAAAGGATTATAAAATTCAATAATCTATATTATTAATAAAAAATGAATATAACTATTAACATTGACAACCAGAGAAAACACACAATTAACGACAGTCCCGCGGAATTGAGACCTCTCTTGTACCGATATTAAACACAGGCCCTTAATAATACGCCTCCCCCAAAGGCCTTCAATACTCAGATTTTCGAAGAACTACATAATCAAGATTACAAACAATAAAAAAAAATTGCAAATCAATAAAAATAATGTTAGGGGTTAAATACAGATACAATACAAAAACTCTCTCTCGAATGAGTAAGCAAGACAAAGTTAATATTAAATAAAACCCGGATTAGTAGGACAATATTCTCATTTAAATTTCCTTCGCTAGTGTTTAATAATGTGTCTTACAACCCGTATCATAAATAAATTTATGTTAAATAACTTTCATAGCTCACTTCAAGAATACTCAGACTTACAATCCATTTAATATATAGCTTATTCAATACCCCAATGGGGTTAATTAAGTAGGCTTGATTAATAGGAAAGATCTCTTCCATCCAGATACTCATAAAAGTAATTAAAAGAAGTATTTGTCGATACCTCTGATACAATTTAAATAAAATACCCAATCGAATGATATTTCAATCAGTGTGCAATGTAAATCCTCGTATAATATTGTCTTTAAACGGGGTATATCAAAGAGTCCCGATGAAACTGGGAAATTAATAAGTACCACCGGGAGGCTATAGGAGTATACTATTTAAGCCAGTAAAAGAGTTTAGACTGAGGGCCTATATTCATTACTTTCAGGTGTGAAATTAGAGCAAGAAGCACAAGCAGATACTCTATTCCATTTTCTATTCATTGAACTCCGTGCAATATTTCTTATTTTTTAGTTTTTGTTTTTTGGTGTTTGATTTTTTGGGGCATTTAGAGTAGCATTATTAGAGCTGCTGCGGTCGGCGGATTTCAACACAGTTGTCCTGGCCATGTCTTGAAAGCCTTGAACTTTGCTTGAGCCTAGGCTAGTTATAGCAAATAAGTGTAAGTGGCGAGTGCACAACCGGGTAAGGCTAACAAGAAGACGCAATTAGAAATTAGAATTAAAATAAGTAAGAAGTTAAGGTCTTTATAATTAAAGTGTCATATGCCTAACGAGAACGCTACTCAAATGATGAAATGTCTTCGTGGAGAATTAGAATCATAGACTTACGGCAGTTTACAAATAATACACGATAGGATAACATGAAATTTTCAGTAGTGTGACTTTGCGTTTTATTTTATTTTAAAATTTAAACAGAATTTTTAGGAAATGAAGCTAAAAATATCATTAGTTGTATGTTTGTATAATCTTATTTTTATTCCAATTGGTAAATATATTTAGGAAATGTTCATGTACAGTTTAAAAATAAAAGTTTAAATGGTATAAATTGTACCCAAGGGGTACCCCGATTTTATGAAAACACGAATTACTCTAAAAAAATAATAAGAACATAGTGAGAAACAGAAAATTGGCCGCTCTCTTAGGAAGAGAAAAGTAAGCCTGTCAAAGTTTAAGAATCCCATAGACTTTTCAATATTGACGATCCAGTTAGGTATTTCAGGGCCTCTAACAGGTTAGATACAGAGCTTTCTGTTTAGGTATCATTTACCACATGCCAGGAAAATCGTAACATAGAACATACTTAAAAGTAACAGTAATTCTTTATCATAACCTAAACCAGGAAGGCTCATAGAATACGAAGCACAGACGAGCCAAAATTATATTAAGAAAAGTCTATGGAAAAATTTTTAACTTTATCAGAGAGCAGTATACCACTTTATCATAGAAAGAGACTTGGCCCTGATTTTGCTTCACTATTCTCATGTATTACTCAGTTTCAAGAGTAAATACCTGGATTTCAAAAAAAATAATTGGAATTATGTACAATAACTCCCTTATAACAGATTTATGAAAATCACAGGACGATAGCTCTAAAAAAAATAATAATGAAGATAGTGAGAGCGAAAAAATCGACTACTCCTATTTTGAGGAAAAATTACATGATCTCTCAAAGTGGTAAAAAACCCCATAGGATTTGTTAATAACAGAAAAAACCTAAAATTTTTTTTGTTAAAACTCCTTATATACTCTACAAAAAATAATGAATGGAAGCAATATGTGAAATAACGAACAAATACTTTGAGAGGGGACAGTCTCTTTAGGAAAAAGTTACAGGACTATGACTCTGAAAGAAATTCCCCCTCAATAGACTTTTTAGTATAGAAATGTAGTGGCACGCCTCGGTTCAGTTTAGGGGCATCCTAGTGTTCAGTTAGGATAAGATTTTTAATTCTACTAGATTTTCTCTGGTGAAACATAAAAAACTTATGCATAACGCTGCTTAGAGGGCTCCGAATCGAAGCCGTAGAACCTGGAGCGATCATATTGAAATAGTCATGGATTTTACACTTTGAAGCGTAACTTTTTTCCTAAAGAGAGCGCCAATCAATCGTTTTCATATATTTCTTATCACATTATTATTTTATAGATTTCATAAATAATAAGCATTACACAAATTAAATATAACTTCTTAGGATAATTACATATATAATTCACTACCACGCTCACTTTTAAAAATTTTGTTTTTAATTACAAATCCATGGGTTTACAACTGTGCAGATGCTGTACATAGTTACCTCTTATTGTAGCATCACTATTCTTAATTATATTTTTAAGTATATCTGTATCTTCAAAAATCGGTTGGGTGAACACCGCTATACAATTTACCTTTTAAATGAACACAAGGCTGTTCATTAAATTATTCATTAAATTAGTCTTACTTTTAATTTTGATAAAAGTATCTCCATATTTTATTTTATTTACACATCCTGATTAGTAATCTTTGAACATTTCTAAGTATTTCATTACCGTCATCACTCCAATCCTAATAAAAATATGTAATAGTCTTCTCCAGAGGTTGACCAAGAAGAAGAAGTATGTATATCTCGATTATTATGAAAGCACAGGGATATCTATTCCAAAAAAAAAATATGAAAAAGTAAACACAAATGGTCGCTCCTCTTTTTATAGAAAAAAGTTACAGCTCTGTTGAACGGGGTAATAATGTCCCGATTCTGTTTCCAAGGTGAGGTAATTCTTTATTTGCTTCATTAGGTTTTTATTAGGTGATACTACACAGGAGAAAACTTATTAAAAATACAAATCTTTTCATAAACCTGAATAAGGATGCCTAAAACGAGCACTGATCGCTACATTAATTTATTATATAGGAAATCGTCTACTTGGAAAGCTTAACCTACAGAGGCTGTAATTTTCCTAAAAGACTAGCCGATTTTCTTTTCACTATTCATATACAATATTTTAAGAGATCCTTATTTTCAAATTAAAAAATCCATTTTTTTATTTACGAAAATATTCCATGAGTTTTACAACTTTGAGAGGCTGTAACTTTTTTCCTAAGAGAGCGACTCAAATAAATTTCACATTCTTTTTATTATTTTTTTAGTAGAAAATATAGTTATCATGGATTTTTATATAAATATGGGGTGACAACGGACTAACCACTGGGTAATACATACAGTAAATTTAAAAAAAGGCGACATACCGATGTAATGCCTTAATTCACATTTGGTAAGTACTTAGCTAGGTGGGATTAAATAAAAAAACAACCGTATATTCTGTAGTATTTTTAAAAAAAGACAAAAGTCATAAAATTTATTTGTTTTTTGTTTTTTTTAAAAAATTATCTATATATTTTTCATATATATCAAGTCTTTTTAGGTATTAGCATTAAATACAGTAAATACAATATAACACTTTATATTAGTAACAGATATGATACTTAAATTTTTGCTCTAGGGCATAATAATTATTACATTTCACATTTTCTTATAATATTATTATTAATTATATATTTAAAATTATAAAAAGAATATATTTATTTAATTATAATTATATAATATAATATATATTAATATATAATATATAATATTATAAATATAATATTAATAAAATATATATATAATAACTCATCTAACTTCTCCCCAAGACGGTAAGGCGTAACAAGCACAAAGCAACAGTAGATAGAAAATAAATTAAGTCGAAAGAATAGCCAGTCTTACCCCCCCTCTGATCCATTATTTAGTATTATAGCCTCCATAATATATTGCTCACATGGGGTAACTGCGACAAGGAACGTAATATAGTATACTACTATGCATTAGGAATCGAGTGAAGGTTCATCCTGACCCAGGTGGCCACAACCAACCTTCAACAAACCGCCATCCATATATGCACTTTAATTCTGCTCAGCCAAACAGTACATTTCGGTCTTCAGACATTCGTAACTGGAACTCACCCTTTCTTCGATCCAGCCGGTTCGTTTCAACAAACGCGCCTAACTATACAATCTTGTTAACAAACCAACTATCACTTGCATCTTCCGACATGATACAAATAATAATCTCCACAATACTTTATTATGCTCTGCCCTCTCACACCACATTATATTATATATAGTATATTTCAGCATGTAAATATAAGTTTTCCAATTTTATCAATTCCTCACAACCTAGCATATACCCCTTAAATATAGCACAATATCTGAACAAATTTTGAAAACTTCTTAGATTTGAATAACACCTATCATTATTGCCCCAAGAGATTAGGGAGTTCTAACACTGCTTATATTTAATGACAACTACTTTTATAACTCAAACTATAACGAACGCCAGGAGTTAACACGTTTCATAGCCTAGTGAGTCAGTGATTATAGGAGTTTAGTGAATCCATCATTATAGCGTATAGTCAATATCGAAAACGTTAGCCCGACTGCAACCTAAATACGTATGATATGTGAGCAATATAGCTACATGACATCATAATCATATACCTTGGCCATCAACTATATAATATATATAAACTGTAACACGTATTAATATATAAAAACTTCAAGAAATATAAGTATATATAATATTATAAATAATATACTACGGCTATGGGATTGCCCAGTAGAACCAGCCCCAGGGGTGGCTTTAAAAAACTAACGCTTTTGATGAGTTGCCCGCTAAATAAAAAATGCCAGTCGTCGGTACACCAAGCTCCTAGACGCTGCGTTCAGCTCAACTTTACGCCAACCACTATAACTCTTTCCGTTTCACACGTTAGTAAATTACTACCTAGATTGCTTGTATATATCTTGTTCACGACGATAAGACAAAAACCATAACAAAACCTAATCTGGGAAAAAATACTGTACTAAATTCACACCTAGCGTAAACTAGTTACTCAAACCCCCTCCATTACCATTTATGCTCCACTACCCCATACGAGCAGCATCGCAATGGCGATGCCTACCTTACATAGCGAAAGGATAATACGAGCCTTTTCACACGTATTGCTATGGAGCATAAGAGGAATATCTCAAAGATTTAAGAACTACTACGATCATTTATACATCTCCTCCCCAATCCTTCACCTACTCTTTTAGCAACTTAACATGCTGTCACGCTCTTCAGCGAAACATGGGCCCACTCCAGAACAGTACAGGCTCGCATTTTCGGACAAATATGGTCCACAATTGAGGACAGAACCTTCAGTTTGTTAGAATGCCGTTGTATATTTTGGCATCTTGTCGAAACCAGACCTTAATGGAATCTAAATCTTTAGAAACCAGCCTTATTAATACTAAAGTTGGAGAAATAGTTTGAATTAAACTCAAGAACTCTTTAAACCTAAATCATACATAAATTGGTTGATTAATCATTAATTTATCTGTATGATTTTTATTTTTTTACTTTATATTATTTTAATTAATTATTCTTTTTATATAATATTTTTATTTTAAAATTTTTATCGATTATAATGAAAAATGAAAATGAGAAGAAAGTATTCTTAACCCCCGAAACTAGTCGCCGCAACTAAATAAATTAATATGTAAAATGGTTTAAGATTTGTTTTTGGCTAATACTCACCCTCCACCTTCACTATTCACGACCTATTATGATATAACTCATATATATATCCCATACATCTGGCGAAATGAATTTTATGTAAAACTATGTTATATATAGATATATGGTTGGATAATTAGTAGAAGAAGTATTGTCAAAAGAAAATATAATAACCCATATACAAATTAAATAAACGTTTTGTTATATATATATATACAAGGATATTTATTTTATTTATTTTAATTATTTTTATTTATAATGTCTAATACATCGCAAGTATGTAACACGTGCTCCATATATATGGACAGATAATCTAGTGCAGAGGTAGATAATTATATATAATATAAATATATTATTTAACTTATATTATTATATAATAAACCAATATTACACATATTAACACCTATTATACATACCTAACACCAACTACCTCACCCAGTACATAAAATATATAGTATATATTTTTATCCAATATATGTCCTATAACCATCTTTATTCTAATTCCTATACACAACACTATCCATATCTCTTATTGTTATCTTTTATTATTTTTAATTATTTCTATATTCTTAATCTACTGTAATAACACTCATAACTCCTATCTTATTCTACCACATTTTCGAATCTTTAAAGAATTCAAAAAAAAAAAACAATCTTATTTTATCCTTACCAATTGGAATTGCAATAAAGATCAAAGGTCATCGTTTCAAGGTCATCCTTCAAGCATCTCACATCTTACTTATTGATATTATTGCCAATCAGTCTGGGGTTCCAAATAATATACTTACTATATATTAATATTAAATTATATTTATATAAAATTCACCATAAATATTTAAAATATAGGTATTACACTATTTATTACTTATGTATATTTCCTCATTTTTTAAATTTATTATATGAATTATTAATATATTTCCTGCTATGTCTCTTCATAATATTTTCTCACTAAAAACATACCTAATCATTATAAATTATCTCCCTACATAAAAAACCAATAATTACTTAAATTACTTTATATATAGTTATACTGCAGGTTAGACCTTATCTCTCCCTTACCGCTATTATTAAAATTACTATTAGTGCTCAGCTCACAATCATGGTAATATAGCCCGTGCGCTAAACGCTTTATAACGATACGCTCAATATCCATCAGATCACCGATCTTGCATTCTTTCCGTCTGATCATTTTTCAACCCATAATATACTGCTTATACCCTAAGTGGACCATTCATTCAACTTTCTCAACTCACCCCCACATTTCCTATTTCTATACCTCATCACCCAGAATACTACTCTGTTTTAACTTGTGTACCACAACCTTTCACACCTACTAGATCTCGCAGATCATAATTCAATGCTATCTACAATTGGTGACTTTCAATTATAAATACCAGTGAATTTCAGAAAGTTTCCAACTCCACTAACAACCTATGCCTTTAATTTCAGTCATAATATCAAAACACCATCCATTCATATTCTATACCATTCCCTTATTGCTAAACTCTTAACCTTTCCCTTCTTCAAAAGCTTCCTATTACTTTGTTGTTATCCCATATCTAGTTATTTATCTCGCAATAACTAATGTACATTTAGAATTTTTGATTGTGGTTTTTGATGCATGTGTTTGTGTGGTATGTGTCTTATATCAAATTTATAATCGAAGGAATGAGAGAACGATTTGGGATTAATGTAGGTAAAAAGGGCCTCTCTGGGATGTTTTCCCATTCAGCCGAGGCGCGGCGGTCTGTTTATGTTGCCTATCTTTTATGGGCTATGACTTTTTTTTTATTAGGGTATTTATAACGAAATTTCATCTATACTGTTTATATATATATTCTTTGAAATATATTATATAATTACTTTATTATTATAATATTAAGTATAACTATAATATATATATTACTATTAAAGATATATAAGATATATATAATAATATAATTATATATTATATATTATATATTTATTATATATTATGTATATTATATATATTATAATAAATACAATATAGTATATATAATATAAAGTAATATTACTGATTTATATATATATATTTATAATTATTATATATAATATACAATATATATATATATATTAAATGTAGTATACTAGTAATTAGTACAATACTA
>JABUQX010009967.1:2500-7500 GCA_015478945.1 Trachelipus rathkii | reverse complement strand
TATAATATATCAAGTTTCAGGGGGATAGAATAACGCTAACCTTACTAAAAAGAGGGGAGAGAAATGAGGTCGAGCTTAAAGGGTTTTAAACCAAGGGCTCTACCTCAAATTGAGAACATAAAACCCAAATTCAGACTCAGCGAGAAAAAGATATATAATCTGGCCAGACGAAAAGCCGATATTCCGAGAAATGCTAAAAAAAATGTGCTAAAGCTGCCAGATTTGGAAAGAAATGTAGCTAAATGTGCCACCCGACGAAGTCGCTCTGTATAAATATTATTATTATTTATTATATAATAATATATATATAAAATATATATATATATATATATATAGTATATATATATATATATATATATATTATTATAAATTATTATTATATTATATATTATATATATATAT
Organism: Trachelipus rathkii; assembly: GCA_015478945.1. Classification (NCBI taxonomy): domain Eukaryota; kingdom Metazoa; phylum Arthropoda; class Malacostraca; order Isopoda; family Trachelipodidae; genus Trachelipus; species Trachelipus rathkii. Next base: position 7,098 of record JABUQX010009967.1, on the reverse strand, counting down.
ATTATATTATATATTATTATTATATATAATATATATATATATATTATATATATATATATATATATATATTATATATATATATATATATATATATATATATTATATCATATATTTATTATACTTATATATATATATATATATATATATAATATATATATATATATATATATTTATATTATATATATTTTATATATATATATTATATATATATTATATTATATTCATATATATATATATATAATAATATATAAATAACCCCCCTTCGATATTTTAATCGATAATATATCAATATTTTATTTATAAAATTTAAAAATTATCGATTTTTTTTATAATTTTTGATAAAATGTTGAAGTAACTTTACTATGTTTTTTGATTTTTTAAATGTCTATTTTAAATTTTAATTTTAAAAAATAAAAAGTATTTTCAATACTCTACTAACATAATAACATAGATTAAAATTAAAGTCTATATATATTTATTTTGGGGCTGAATTTAAACTATTATCACATAGAATTTGTTCAAAAAATACTTCATATTTTGTATTTGTTCCTCCACATGAATTCAAACAAATAGCTACCAAGTAAATTTCTAGCTGTTCCACATTCCTTTTTATTGCGTTGTTTTGCCTGAAACCATAATGATTCAATCTTCTGTGTTGACTAAGTTTGAATGGTTAACAGGGATATGTCGATATTTCACTTTTGGAATCTTGTCGATATCCTTATATGCAGCCCACGAGTCAGATATTATTAATGTTTCTGCTTTGATATGCTTCTCAATTTCTTTTAGTAGAAATTTTAAAAATCTTTTTAAAAAAATAAAAATATAGTAAAAATAAAATTCACATTTATCAAAAATTATTTAAAAAAATCGATAATGTTTAAATTCTATCAATAAAAATATCGGATATTATTATCGATTAGAATATCGAAAGGGGGGGTTATTACAAACCAGGCCCCATTTCCACATGATCTATATATATATTATATATATATATTAATATATCATATATATATATTATATATTATATTATATATATATATATAATATATATATATACTATATATATATTATATATATATATATATATTAGGTTTGAAAGGTTTAAACTTTTGCTTGAATATCTACCCACAAGTTACATAAAACCTATCAGCGCCTCTTGGTTATTCGTTTGACGAATGGGTTTGTTGAGTTGCCGTTAACATTATTTGCCAATATTATTGTTATCGTTACTTATTCATTATTATTTGTTTTCAATTAAGAAAATATGAATTTCAATAAGTGTGTGTGCATATTCACTTAATATTCTCAATTAATATAAGGTAATTTGAGTTATTTTGTTTCTGATTGTGAAATAAATTATACAGCTAATTGCATTACAAAATTAACTCTGATTAACAGTCAATCTTTTTTTAAAATAAATTATAGTAATTATGTTATATAAATAGTATTTGTACATGAAGCTTCACTGAAGCTTCATTGTTTGGAAATTCAGCAGAGCTTACTCAGAAGCAATTACTGACATGTGAGGATGTTGTTAGAGCATATTGCAGGAATCAGAAAACAACAACGGAGCAGAGAAGCTTACAAGAGCAAACAAAAGTATTAGCTAATGAAGTGAAATGTCTTTACTTAACTGCAAGTATCCCAACAATAAGCCTAAGCAGCATAATAATTCGTATTAAGCGACTGATGAAAAAAGTACATGATCTAGAAAAATATCCTGAATTAAAGAGAACATCGCAGTCATTTAAGGATAAATTGAATAATTTCAGAAGTATTTTTGATATTCCTGCAAATGCTTTGATGCTGGCATCAGGGATAGAGGTGGATGCAGCTGTCCACTATCACTTAAAATTCCTCAGATAGACTGGAGTTTCTGGATTAGGAGTATGATAATTGTCGTACTTGACAGAGAAACAACACTAACACTACAAAAGAGAGAAAAACGAAAATATAAAGAGTCAGTGGGTGCTGAAGCACCGTCATTAGAAACTGAATATGAAACTGTAGACAATGATGAAGAAAATGTTAATATTCCTGATGAAGAATATAGATTATCGGGAAATGAAATTTCGAATGAAGAAAAATATGAATCAGTTCAGAACAGAAACAAGTATAAGGAGTTATGCAAAGCAGTTGATAGATGCAAAATAAGTAACAGAGATACATGTCTTATCGTTAATGCCGTTTTAAAAGACCTGAACATGTTGTCTTCAACCACAATTCTTGCTCCTTCAAAGTTACGTTATCAGAGAAATATGTGGAGAGATAAACTGGTTCAGGAGCAAACTGAGAACAAGGAAATTTATTGTATAGGTTTTGATGGGGAGCAACATGTGACATTTGCTGAGAGTTCTGGCTGCAGAAGAAGTATAAAAGAAGAACACTTTGCAATTGTTTCATTTCCAGGAAACAAATACATCGATCATGTTGTACCTGAAAGTAGTAAATCTGTTGATGTAACAAAGGAGATAATGTCAGTTATTGTTGAAACAAACTCTGTGGAAACTGTTCAAGGTGTTGTTTGCGATGGAACAAATAACAACACTGGCAAAACCAAGGAATTATAAAGAAATTGGAAGAGAACTTAGGCAAACCCTTGCAGTAGTTAATTTGCCTACTTCATTGCAATGAGCTGCCATTTAGGAGGTTTTTAACAACCGTTGAATGTGCAACAAGCACTGGACCATCTACTTCCACAGGTATAATTAGCTCATCTTTACAGTATGATCCAAAGGATTTGCCTATAGAAAATTTTGTGTCAATTTCTGGTATGGTGAAAGATGTTGATGACGTTGTTAAGAAAGACCTTAGCACAGACCAACTGTACTTTCTAAGAGCATGTCTAGCGGTTCAGTGTGGTCGACAGGCTTGTTCAGACATTGAATTCCTCGAGAAAAGTACACCTGGAAATTTAAACCATGCAAGGTGGTTGACAAAAGCAAACAGGATCTTGCGCCTGTATATGTCTAAAGAGGTGGCATCTGAGCCTCTAAGAAGAGTAACAAATTTTATTGTGAACTTCTATGGTCCAGCATGGTTTCAGATAAAGTCACATTCGTCTTGCCAAAATGGTGCAATCAATTTCTTCTTTTTAATACAGTTGTATCAGAAACTTGATGCAGTAGATCAAACAATTATCCGTCCTGCTCTCCAAAATAACTGCTATTTTGCACATGCAGAAAACATTCTTTTAGCTGCAGTTAGTGACAACGACAAAGGCATTCGTAAAACTGCCATAGATTACATCATTAAAGCAATAGAGAAAGCAATAGAGAAGCAGTCTACAAGTGCGATTCCCATCCTTGACAAGAACAATATTTCACTAACCTCGTCCATTGATATGATTGACTGGAATCAGTGTAATGTTACATCTCCTCCAATGTTATCACACCTCTCAAATGATCAACTTAATTACAACCGACCAGTACTACTGCAGCAAATTCCATGTCATTCACAAGCAGTAGAGAGAACAATTAAAGATGTTACTGCTTGCCAGCTATAAAAATTTATGGCAAAAGTTCATGTCATGGTACGGTTTACAAAACAAGAACCCAGGACTGCAGTGGCATAGATTGACAGCAAGATAGGCTTTCAAATGGCATTCAGTATTATTGTGAATTTATACATTATTTAAGACATTTATTACTGATATATTGTTTTCTCTGTATTGTTGAGATTTCATTTCGAATACGTTACAATGCATAGAACACGTATGACGAATTTAGGTATTAACTGAAAGTTGGAGTGGATGACAATGTCCCATTCAATAAAAAGTGATATCTTTTAATTAACCATTAGAGTTGTAAGAAGTAACTTTTTGGATATGCTTCATAATTGTATTTTACAATTACAATTGTATTAAAAATACCTTATATTTATATATATATATATATATATCAATATATATATATAATAAAAATATATATATATATATATTATATATAATTATAATATATATATAAATAACTATATATATATATATATATATATAATATATATATATCTATATATATATTTATATATATATTATATATAAGATATTATTATTATTATATATATTATATATATATATATATATATATATATATTTTATATATATATTATATATATATAATATAATATATATATATATATATATATTATAATATATATATATAATAAGATATAATATATTTTCAAGAATAATAATAATATAATAATAATAATAATAATAATAATAATAATAATTAATAATAATAATAATAATAATAATAATAATAATAATAATAATAATAAGTAATAATTATAGTAATAATAATAATAATAATAATAATAATAATAATATAATAATAATAAGTATAATAATAATAATAATAATAATAATATAATAATAATAATATAATAATTTCTCTTTCTTCTTCTTCTTCTTCTTTTCTTCGTTTTCTTCTTCTTCTTCTCTCTTCTTCTTCTTCTTCTTTTCTTCTTCTTCTTCTTCTCTTTCTCTTCTTCTGCTTCTTCTTTTTCTCTTCTTATTCTTCTTCTTCTCTTCTCTTTTTCTTTTTTTCTTTTCTTTCTTTCTTATTATACTTATTCTTCTCGTCTGATTCTTCTTC
>JABUQX010009966.1:30000-50687 GCA_015478945.1 Trachelipus rathkii | reverse complement strand
TTTCAACGACCAAACCGTTTTACCTTCCGCTATCGCTGAATACCTCGTTCAAACCTTTGCTTCTTCTAATTCCGGAGCTATTACTCCTTTCCAACTCCCTCCAACTTATTTAAGCTCAATATTGTAATTTCTTCTAAAGATGTTATTTCTGCTCTCTTTGAGCTTAACTCTAAGAACGCAGGGTTAGCAAAAAGCCATGGATTTTTGGCTTTTTGGCTATGGTTAATTGGCTATTATTGACGCCTTATATTTCTCTAAGTGTCAAATAGCCAATTACCCATAGCCAAAAACCAAATATCCATGGCTTTTTGCCAACCCTGCAAGTAAGAAGGCGTAAGGTGATGATAGTGTTCCTCAGGAGGTTCTCAAAACTTGTGCTCCCGAGCTTGCACCCAACCTTGGTAAACTATTTCACCTCTGTTTTTCGACTTCGATCTTCCCTTCTAGCTGGAAATGTGCGCTCCTTCAGCCTGTGACGAAATAAGGGGACTCCCCTTTCAATCCCCTCCAGTTATCGTCCCATGGCTTTAATTTCTGTTCTTTCTAATGTTTTCGAATCTATCCTCAACAGAAAGATTTTGAAACATTTCAATCCTTCAAATCTTCACCGATGTCAGTATGGTTCTCGTAAGAAGCGTTCTATTGGCGATCCTCTTTTCCTTCTTTCTGATTCTTGATCCTTGACCCCTTCGTCATCTCGGTGAATCTTTGGCTGCAGCATTAGATATATCGAAAACCTTCAATAGAGTCTGGAAGAAGATTTTGGTTTCTAAACTTCCCTTCTTCTGAATTTATCGCTCTCTGTGACCTTAGCTCCGATTTACTCTCCGGCAGTTCTATAGCAGCAGCTGTAGAACAAATAATGATCCTGCACATTTGTTACAGTTTATCTAGTTATAATTAATTATTACTAATCAGATGGCAAAGAACATCATAAAAGAAAATTATTTTTCACATTTATAATGCCATTATGCATGTTTTTGGCACGATATTTGGATTTGCTATTCTCTAAGTATAGTATCTTAGCAAGAAGGTTGCAGATTTTAATCCAAGATTTGTTTGTAAAGCAACTCTGACATTCTAAATTTTCTAATGTGGATTTGTAATTATTCAGAATACTTTGCAGGTTGAGAAGTTCCAGAATGATGGGAAGTTCAGCTTAAATTTTATTTTATTTATTTATTTTTTTAAATAAAAGAAATTTAAATCAATTAACGATTTAATAGGGTTCCAGTTTAACAGATAAAAAAATCAAAATTCATTTCGTTTATACTAATAAAAAATGGTAATGCAAATAAAGCATAAAATAAATAAATTAAATGACAATTACACAAATAAAGGTAATTTATTAAGGTTGTAAAAAATTTCTGGTCTGGAAAAACTATCTCTGTTCTCAACTAACTTTCCCTGTCTCTTTCTGACCTATATTTTTACGTCTATATATATATATATATATATATATATATATATATATATATATATATATATATTATATATATATATATATATATATATATAGTATATATATATATTATAATGATATAATATATATAGTTATTAAATATCTAATATGTATTACAATAAACATAATAAAATTACTTTGGAACATGTAATCTTTTTAGAATTAGAGATTTTCTATCGTTCATAGAATTTGTGAAGATTATGTAGAGCGAGATCTTCAAAGTTGGAAATGTATTATTTATGTAGCGGTAGGTAGTTCTGTGTCATTTTAACATAATTGTTAGTGTCAGACTGTCCCTAACCACAATTTCGGTTTTCTACCACTATTCTGTTTCCCCCAAAGAAGTCTTAACGGATACTATTGGTCTTAAAACATCAAATAATATGGCCTTTATGATTACATATACAAGTGTCACATAAGCACCAAAATTTATACTATTGAAGTACAAGTTATCCATTTTATCACTGTGGAAACTAAGTAACACATTAGGAAACAACCTAGTAAAAATAGGCAAGGAAAAAAATAACAAGATATCTCAACTTTTGGAATTACAGAGTAGCCATCATAAATTAAGTTAACTTCTACGATATTTTTCTGCTTAATTTCTGCAACATCCAAAGATTATATAAAAGAGTAAATAAACAAAAACAAAGAAATAACATTTTACATCATTTTACACAAACTTTTCTCAAGTGCAGAAGCAGATAGGCATGCAATTGTAAAATTACACTGGGAGAGGCATATAAATGGACACAGCAGCACGACCGGACAACAACGGCAATTGAAAACTTGAAAGGAAATCAACTAACCAGCAAAACAAATCGAATCCAATATCGTCAACTCCGGGAGTACGAGAGTATGTCGCCAGTTCAATCTTGACCTCCTCATACGGTACCTACAATCCCAGGTGAACAGTAAACCTCATCCTAAGTCATTCCCGCTCAGGTAATCACTAACCTGAGAAAATCGACATGGTTAACACGTAGAATTCGGCAGGCCAGTGTGGATTTGACAATTCCTATGGACATGGAAAGATACCATGAGAAAGATACGCTGTCGTGACGTATACATTGTCCTGTTGATAGATTTACCCAAGATGAATGTGCGAGTCCGACAAAGGAGGAGTCGAAACTTTCTTGTTTAGGACTTACCAGTACTACTGGAGGACCTGCCATTGATGTTAAGGGCTGGCATGTGGAATCAGTATAGCAGGTGTAAAGCACATTTACTCTAAATCGTCACAGCTAATATTGGATCGAGATAAACATGGACAGTATGTGGGATGGGATGGTCCTATACACTGTCCAGCGCGTTGGTCAGACCTAACCCCGCTGGATTTCTTTGGGATACCTTAAAGTGACTGTATATCACGAGATTTCAACACTTGTACCTAGGCATTTGGGTATACAGTGTAATAACAAAAGAATGTGCTACCTTAACAATGTTTTCTTATCCGAAACCTTTGTTTTATTTAGTATTTTAATGAGTATATAGTGGCAATTTATTTGCCTTACTCAGTATATCTACCTATCTATCTATTTATTTATCTATATTCAAAAATTCTAGTTCAAAAATTCTTAACATTTTAGTCCTTTAACATTTTTTTCCTTCGATAAAAGTTCACATCTCACGGATAATGCCCCATTTTAATCCTATCTATCTATCCATCTATCTATCTATCTATCTATCTATCTATCTTCTATCTTCTATCTTCTTATCTATATCTTTCTTTCAAGTTTCTATCTATGCTATATGTATTATATTATATGATAATATATTATAATATATATATAGTAATATTATATATAATCTATTATATATAGTATATAATATGTATATTATATTATATCTATATAGTAATATTAATTATATATATATATATATATAGATATACTATATATATATATAATATTTATATATATATAGTATATATATATATATATATTATTTATATAAATATATATATTATTATATACTATATATATTATATTATAGATATTATATAATATATAGTATATATATATAATATATATATATATATATATATATTTTATATATAATATAGAAATTATATAGGGTGGGATGGTTTAAATCATTTGGTTTAAACATTGGTTAAACCATGGTTTAAACTCACATAAAAAAACCAATGGTTTAAAACATAAAAAAAACCGTGCATAAAATATTTAAAAATGTCTTTATTAAGATTTTTACTATAGCATGTTGAAATTGGTTTTTTCTTCAATTTTTCATGAATAGGAGTAACTGAAAGGCAATAAAAAAATTTCTGCTGATTTTATATTATTGTGGGAATAATTAATTATATATATAGTATATATCTATATATATTATATACTATATATATACTATATATATATTATTTATAATATATATAATATATATATATATATATATATAGTATACTATTAAATATTATATATATATTGATTTGTAAATTTAACATGTTTTAAAACATGATTCTTGTTTCGAGCACTTGGGAATTTATTTTCTAGCCCATCGATGCCACATTAAGATATAATAAAACTCATTTGTGGGGTGTGTGGCCACAGCATCAACAAGCTAGAAGGCAATGACTGTTAAACTAAGTGATGATGTTTATACTTGGAAAAATATGAATATGGATGAAACAGTATTAATCCACCACTCAAAGACAAGATTTTTAAGCAGAAAATGGTTCATAAGGTATAAAGGCATATATTTTGAACCCAGATTAGACCACAGTACTTCCAGAGGATGGTATTCAAAGCAGTGGGAATTTATGGAATAAATTAGAGGCAAATTTCTCCTCATTTCATAAAATTTACTATTGTTGGATGAGTCTCCTATTATGAGCAGTGGATCTTCATCTTGGAAGGAATTTCTCAAAGAAAAATCTTAGCGAAAAAGTCGTCTAGCAAAATAATTAGCATGTCGTCACCGTATTTCCCCAACTGCTAATGGTTGAAAGGGTATTTCCAACGTTTGGCTTGTGCACAACAACTTAGAAATTAGGGTTGGGAAAGCAGCTAAAGTCAGGGAAATTTTGTTTCTTTTTGGTATAAAATTCTTATGATGATTCAGTTTTTGACTTTTAATGATGAATCTCTCTCTTTCTCTCTCTCCATTATATATATATATTATATTATTATATATATATATTAATAATATATATATATATAATATATATATATAATATATTTAGAGTATATATACTATATACTTACTATATCCAGTTCAAATATAATTTAAAAAAGAATTTATTAGAAATATGGTTTTAGATTAATTTAATAAACTTTTTTTTTTTCTTTTTTTTTGGTACTTGTAAAGAAGAACCTTAATTTCAGATAAATTTTAAATTTTTCATTGAAATGTGGAAATATTTTACTTTTGAGATTATGTTTGCCAAATTAAAGAAATTGTTTTTATACATTTTGATCTTTGGAAAAAAATTTGAAAGTTAAGAATCTAAAGAAATTAATTAAGGAATTTTAATATGTGTTAAGCACATGTGGTATAACAGTTTCCAGTAGTGATTTATGCCTTTAAAATCTATTAAACCAATAAGAACCACATTAAAACCATCAAATAGCAAAAAACAAAACAAAAAAATTGGTTTATTTTGTAAATTATTTAAATCAACAATGGGCATTTTGAAGCCTTTTTTTAAAAACCAGGGTTTTTTCCAACCTTATATATAATATATTTATATGTATATATATTATAGATATATATACTATATATATATATATATATATTACTATATATATTTATATTATATTTATTATTAAGTATATATTAGTAATATATATATATATATATATATATATAGTTATATATATATATTATAATAATATACTATAATATATCTATATATATATATATAGGTATTATATATATACTATATATATATGATTAACTATATATATATTATCTATATGATTATACTTATATATTTATATAATATATAATTATATATATAGTTGTGTTGGAAAATGGTTTTTTTTAATTTGGTTTTTTGCAAATATAACTGCATGTACCCTCATACATAAGTGTACACATAGTCTTTAGACGTCACTTACTTTTATATGTATAACCATCGAGATAATATTACTTATTAACACAAAAGCTTTCACGCATAAATATTGACTATATACACCGATTAATATTAAAGTATAATATATATATCTTATATATATATATATATATAGTAATATATTTATATATATTATTATATATATATATATATATCTATATTAATATATATATAATATACTATTATATATATATATATGAATTAAATAAAAGTATATATATACAGGTGGTTTTGGGGTGTCAGGAGAAAATGAGATGGTAGGAAGGTGATGGATTTTTGTGAGGAGAGAGGTGTGTGTTTGTAGTAATACTTTCTTAAACACAAAGAGTATCCAATAGTAGTATAGAAGTGGTGTAAAGGTGAAGATGGTATGGTGAAAAGTATGATTGATTTTTGTGTTTGTGAAGAAATAGACGTTGAAAGTATGTGTTGGGTGTTAAATCAGTAAGGTGTGAGGATGGATTATCGATCATTAGTTGTTATGTAAAATTAAAGTTAGTGGGCTTGATGGAGAGGAAGGTGAGTACGGAAGGAAGAGGGTAAATTAAGAGTGAGAAGTTTATGAACAAGGTAAATAAGGATAAGTATGTAAGACGCTCGCAAGTAAATCAGTTGAATGTGAAAAGCTGAAACTGAACAAAAATCTGGGAGCAATTGTTAGCAGTGCAAAAGAAGTAGTGGGTGTGCTAAAGTAGGAAGTACGAATGCGAACAGTGAGTGGTGGAATGAAGAGGTGAGCAAGCGGTTAAAAGTATAATAAAGCGTGTGGATTTATTACTAAATAGCAAATGATGAAGTTCCAAAAGAATGATGTTTGGAATTATATAAGGAGGAAGAAAGAAATGCTAAAAGATGCGTAAGTAAAAGAAAAGAAGAGGTAAATAACAGTTTTTTGGAATGGATGGATGATGGGGACTAACAAGGTGAATAGAGAGCTCTTCTGGAAGGAAGCGCGAAAGGTTAAAGAATGAGAATAAGGGGAAGCCTGCTACAGAATAATGAATAGGGGATGGTGTTTTGTACTGATGAAATGGAATGTTTGCGGGGTAGTTGGAAAAAACACTCGAAAATCTGTATAATATTGTTCACTGTTCTTTTTTGTTCCTTAGTGACGTGTGTTGTGTGGGTTTTGAATGTGCAAGAAGGCATAGGTATTTTGGGTGAGTTAATTAGAAAGAGAGGAAATGGGTAGAAAGTGAGATTGTGAAGAATGGTAAATCTGCAGGTATAGAAATTATACTGGTGAAATGATCAGAACGGAGGCAAGATTTTTGATTGATTGGATCTTGAGTTGTGTAAAAGCGTTTTATGGAGGGTATAGTTCCGGAGGATTGGAGGAGAGCAGTAATAGTACCCTTAGATAAAGGTAAAGGAGATAAAGGGAAACTGTAGAAATTAAAGGGGAATTAGTTTATTGAGTGTTTATAGTAAGAACTATGTTGTATTTTGGGTTGTCGAAAGGATGATTGATATCGGTTTTAGCCGATGTATATGTGGCGAGTGGTGTTGGAAACCGAAATCGGCTGGGAGATGAGAAACGTTGGATTGAGTCAGTAGAAATCGAATGTCTGAAGGACAGAAATGTGGAGTTTTGCGAGGCGAGAATAAGGTGATTAATAGGAGAAGAATGGCGGGTTTTTTGTGGGGGGTATTGGGTTGTGGCCCCATGAGCAAGGGATGAACACTTACACTGACGATTATACCATGAGTTGAGGGTTCCGTGCAGTCCGTGCAGCTGATACAATGGATACACTCGAGAGTCATAGCGACTTACAGTCATGTACAGAGGGGGGAGGGTAAGGCTGGACGTTTCTTTTCGACTTGTCATAATTTTCTACTGCTTTTCTTTTCCGATGCTTTCTTACGCACCTTACCACCAGTTCTTGGGGAGAAAAGGTAGATGAAGAATATAAATATATTATAGTATATATTATAATATATATAAGTATATATTTTATATTATATTATTATGTATATATATATAATATATTATAGTAATATATATATATAAGTATACGGTATATTTATTATTATATTATATAATTATATATATATAATATATATGATTTTTTTTTTTATATAATATATAATATAATATATATTATATATATAATATTATATATATATATATTTATATTTATATATATATATAGTATATATGATATACTTATATAATATATATATATATATATATGTATTATATATATATAGTATATATAATATACTATTATATATAGTATATTATATTATATATAGTATATTATATTATATATATAAAATCAAATAATAATAAATAATAATAATAATCAATTAATAATCAGATCATGTGAAATGTAATAATTATATGGCCTAGAGCCATAAATAAACTTTACTAAGTAATAAAATTCTACTTATATATTGCAGTACCTCTTTAACATATTGGTATTTACTGTAATGTTTAATGCTAGTAACTAAAAGATGATATATAAATGAAAAAAAAGTAATTTTTAAAAAAAACCAAAAAAATTTTGGTGCCTTTGGTCTTTTTAAAAAAACGTGTTTTGTTTTTAAAAAAAAACGAATCGGTTTTTTTTTCACAACCCTATATATAATATATATATATAGTATTATATATATATATATATATATATATATATATATATACTATATATTAAATATATTATTATAATATATATATAATATATATATATATAATATATACTTATAATATATATATATAGTAGTATATTTACATTATTAGTATATTAGTATATATATATTATATTATAATATATAATATAAATATATTATATATAATATATATATATATAATATATTAGTATTATTATTGCAAAGGACTATGGAAGGGAGTGTCTATTACTGTTCTTTATCTGATTTTATGACTAAGAATGGTTTACCGAAAGATCTTCCTTCAATATATATATATATTAATATATAAGTAAGCGATCTAATTATAACAAAATTTCCAGGTGTAACAGATCATAATGTTCGGCTGACTATTCTTTTTTTATAGTATATATAGTAGTATATATATTTACGAGTATATATTCCTATATTTATATGTAAGAGATTATAAGTATTAGCTGATGATACGAGACCAAGCTTCGAAAAGTAGAAATTCATTTTAATGTGCCAATGTATGTGCGAGAATATAGTCGGAGCGCAATAATGTTTTAGAAATAAATTTCAGAACGACCAATATCTCTCACCATTGCTCGCATTAGAGAAGTTTGAAGTGGAGAGAAGGAAACAGTTTACGTCTACAAATAACACTTCGGAGATCCGCTTACGTTCAAAGGTCTTTTAAAAGGAGTGTAGGTTACGGATACTTTTCAGCGATGTGGTTGCAAAATGGTTAGATACCATTTTTTTCAAAGATGACATCCATGGCATTTCAAAGCTTAGCTAATGGAAGAGTTTTATTCCAACATTGATTCATGACCCCTGTCTGCTGTAAGGATGATCCTGACCAGAAGCTTGAAATTAGTAGTGAGTGGTTCCTGATGAAATTTGGTGAGCACTAGTTTTTCCAATAAAATTGTCAGGAGCAATGAAGCTACATTTAACTTAAGTTGTTTTAGTAATCATCACACTTGCAACTTCTATACAAATGAGAATCTAAGTGATACAGAGATACGCCATGTAAACTTACCAGAGACTACGGCGGTGTGTGGAAAGTCACTGCTAGGTTTAACCGGATCGTTCTTTCCTAACAGAACTGTAACTGATGGCGTCTACTTAAACATGTGCAGGAATTCGTCATCCCATTCATTTCTCAGATGATGCTGGATGGGAAAATTATCGTAAGCAAGATGGGACGCTTTCCAGACATCAAACCATTACTTTTTTCTCACGGGAATAAATAAAAAATAATGCTAGTTGCTCAAAACTCCCACCAATCGATCAGATGGTCTCAGCCATAGAAAGGAAATGGGCTCTAAACTAAAATGAACGGTTTACATTTGTTTGCACCTCTGTTGAACGTCATTGTCAATTGTGTTTGGCAAAGAACACTGAGTTTGTGTGAATACACGAGTTATTTCAATATAATTCCACAAAAATCTCTTCTTTCATCTGAATTATTACTTTTTGAATGTGTCCTACTTGACATTGCGTTGATAAATTAGGTTTTATATAGGTTTTATTGCAATACCTTTCTTTACAATCACACACACACAAGAAAAACAAAGGTCGTCCACCAAGCCATTCCTGCCAGGATTGTGTTTACTATAGGAAAAGAGTTTGTAATCACCGTCTCTCAAACCAAGTCAAAAGGTAAGTGAAAAAAGCAAAATGGACCCTACGGGGACCTTCAGAATCCGGCAAGTACGACCTACCACCACAGCGAGCGTCACATAAAAAACGATTTCTATTAATTTTGCCGGCCTCTGAAAAAGCATCGCATAAGCCATTATCGTCCCAAAAATTTATACAAGCCATTAAACATTAATGTATGATGAAGGAACATTAAAGGTTAATATCAAACATTAACTAGTACCAGTAGATGACAGGCGGGTAAAACGTTACGGAACCGGGGAAAAATTAGTTCTGCGGTCTTTAAGTAGGACAAGATAAGAGAGACCTACCTTAGTTGACCAATGCAAGATAGCTTTGTAGAACTGAATGGAATCACGGAATATGTGAAAACACTGCTTTTTGACGAATTAAAAATTGCCTCGTGTGCGTGAGACAAACTAAATATGCAACTCACAGATGGCGAAAACACACTGCAAAATTTCATTATAAAGATTCGTGATATAACATTATATTTCTGTAATTATTTTTGACGGCTAGGTTAATGTACACCAGCCTTTCGTCGCATCCGTCTTGGATACACCAAAAAAAGGAAGTGTCCGAAGGTAAACGGGTAAATAGGCGGTAACGAAAAACTACACTGCATTTTTTAATCTACAAGTGTAAATAGAACTTCTAGACAAACTGTCCGACTTAATTGCAATCCCATGGAGAATAAAGGAGATTTGTCTATATGTGTGCCACCGTGAGTGTGGGTTGAGTACCATGTGCAGTTTTGAGATTCAAAATGTTTCAAAAGCATCATTACATTTTCAAAGTTACTGCATAAATTAGATTACATATGTTGTACAAATAGGTAAAGAAAAAAGTCAAGTGTAAATAAGTAAAAATTCAAACGATAATCGTGATAAGATGAGAAAATAACGGAAGTTGCGAACGGTTGTAACCAACTAAAAAAAAAGACAGGAAAGAAATTAAACTCGTAGTCTTCCAATAATCTTTCAAAGGCCGACTGAAATTCGACAGAAAATGCTTATTTATAACGTGGAGGGACCCAACAAAGGTGCGTGTCAGTGAGACATGTGGGAATAACCTTTATAAAAAAACATCTGAGGGAATTAACCACGAGTGTTAAGTGTATTCCTCGATTATATTGTAGATGAAAATCTTTATCTCATATTAAAACAACTAATCCAAAACGAAGAAATTGATTACAGTTTGTACGAAAAATGCTTGAATTTTTTAAGGACTAAATATGATAATATTGATGATAATATCAGTAAAACTTCTAATTACTTTTGGTCGAATTCATTGAAATGGAGGAAGGGTTGTCTCACAAGGATCCACTAGATTAGCAAGATAAAAGGTATTTTTAGCCGCATCTTACTTTGAATGGTGAAGATCACGGCAATAACAATTTATTTCAAGATAAGGAAACATAATAAATAATGAAAGCTCAAAGAAAATAGAGAATAATAAAAAGAAGAGTGAAAATAGCGACAAAAATAACACGGTTAACCAATCAGGATTCAAGGAGGGATGAACTGAGAAGGTGGAAGAAAGGAAAGTAAACGTGATCAGAATGAAACATAATGGGCAGAAAGAAAATAACGTGAAAGGAAAACAAGAGTGAACAGAATAAGAGGATGAACGGATAAGAGTGACATCTTTCCATCGTGCACGTTGGGTACACCGTTGTGGGACCCCGCTCATAACAGGGGCTTGGGCTTGCCTGTGGCGATAGCTTGTGCAATTGAACTTGTGTGGTTAAGTAAAAAGAGGTGTTTAAGTTGCTGGCTGTTCATGGAGACTAGCATTAAGTCGAAGGGTTGTTAGTCCGGTAGCTGTTCTGTTATGATTTTTATTTAACCAAAACTTAAAAACTTTCCGACCTGGAGGGGCGTAAACAAAGTAGAAGTTTGAGAATTTCTAGAATAGCGCAAAATAATCACAAACTGTGAAAGGCAAGGCGATATCGGTCCGTTTCATCTGCTTGTATGGATACAAAACTGACATCATTAATTTCTGATTTTATTTCATCGATATAAACATGATACATACCAGTCTAAAAGGTCATTTTGAATACGTTGTTTGAAGGTATTTTTTGCCACATTAGAATTTGTCAAGTGATCTTCTAAGGACACTGTCTAATCTGTGAATTGTTATATGTAAGAGAGAGCAACGATATAGGGGGGGGTGACGGTAAACAAGTATAACTTCCCCGCCGTTATTTAGATTGTTGATGTTTCATCGTGCCTCTCAAAGTTGGATGAGTTTTGCGTGAAAATCCCCGCGCAAAATTTGAATATACAATCTAATTGAAAATTCGAGATGGAAAATGCTGGTATGTCTATTTTTGTGGATGTACTATCTAACACAATTAAATCGGATGGGCGTGGTTAAAGAGGTAACTGAGTATCGGCCGTATGGCCTAGCTGGAGGAAAAGTCTAGTGCGACCTGATAAAGATAAGGTTTACTTCCCAAAAGGTTGGGGAAAGGTAGAAATCAAGAAAATAGTGCATGGTGAATACAATTATCTAGTAGTATCAGAGTGCGATATCGTTGTGCGATGCGGTGGTGAGATTTTCGTCGTGAGAGATGTTTTAAAGGATAGTCATGCAACCTGTTTCGTGCCCATACATTTTTCACCTCCAAAAAGCAGCAGTGTAGAGAAGCAAAATAAAGCATTTTTGGTATCACTGGTACTGGCTGGGAAAAAAAAATAGCCATTTTTTTTTCTCAAACCAAGATTTACAAAATTGTTCTATTCTTCTTTCCATCTTTCTGATTAATGTGAACATCTCTAGGCTGATACGGTCCAAGTCCTTTTAACCTTCTAATTTTTTTCTTCATGTTTTAAGGGGGAAAATGCCTTTATTAAAATTATTATCTACATCTATTCATTTTTTGAACATTAACATTTATCTTAGTCCGCATAGATGCCTCCTCGTTTGAAAAAATGTTCATAAGAATACGGAGAAACTAAAATGCCGTTCCTCCGCTTAAAGAAAAATAAAAAAAAAAAAGGAAAAAGGTGCTTGACGCATCCTACAGATGTCAGAGAAAGGTGGGTAAAAGTGAAGGTGAGTTGAGGTATATATATTATATAATATATATATATATAATTATATATATAGATATATAGTAATAGTATAGTGAGTGTGAGGAGTATATAGGTTGAGTGAGTAGGGTAGTATTAGAATTATAGTATATATATATATAATACTATATTATATAGATATATATATGATTATATATATATATATATATATATATATATATCATATATATATATAGTATATATATATTTAGGTCTGTGGCGATTGATAGATTCTTCCTGTGAAGAAATTTTTCAAATCGATCTCGCTTTTGGCGTAGTTAGCGTGTTAAGATTAATGTGTTGGGTGAATTAGATAATCAATTTTTATAATTGATAAATCAATAAGTCACAATCAGATATTTAAATACATGATTATCTTTGAAGTAAATAGGTACTAGGGAATAACACTAATATAATAATTAAAAATAAAGAGAAAAACACAATATAGTTAAATTTAAAACGAATTACAAAGAGGAAAAAAGAAGAAATTAAACCAATAAGAGAGAAAAATTACCAATAAAAATGAAAGCTAAATAATACAGCTCCATCATTAGAAATGATCAAAACGAAAAAATACCTTTTTCGGTACCATTTTTGAAATAATAATAAAAATGTATGAGTAAATTATACGTTATTAATATCAGATATAAAAAACAGGTGGGATTGGCAGACTAAAAGATTCAAGAGAGTATGCAATCAATGAAGAAGGTATTTAAACTATATCGGAGACTGTAAGCAACGAGAACAAGGCGCAACCAGACAGATAACATCAAGAAGAACAGGGTTATAATATATGCGCAAAAAGCTTACGTCGGCGGCCAGCGAAATATGGACACCACAAGCAAAACAATATGTGATGGTTATTATAACGAACACACTTCTCACGCACACACGCGTTTTGTTAAGTTAATTTAAGGCTATTTATATTAAGTGATTAGTAAATAACAGTATGAAGTTATAAAAGACAGTAGTAAAGACAGTTATAACATAAATAATATATTATAATATATATACATATATATATATATAATACTAATCCCCCCCCCTGTTAGTAACAAGTTTTTATATTACCTTGCCTTTTTTACAATAAATGCATAGAAAATATATGAGGTTAAAGTCCATTATATTAAGGTTTAATAAAACTAATATTTATATGTGGAATATAAACACAGTATAAACAAGGAGTTTATAAGCCTCACTAATATATAAGTATAATATAAGCACTAATTTTAAAAACAGTAGTATAAACAGTAAAATAACTCAAATAGATATCACTCATAATAACTTTATAAGTCTCCATACTGGTTATGGATGTTAATCACACCCTCTATTGTAATTATTATTATATATACTGTATATTACAGAATAAAATATTTTTAATGAATATAATATATAATGAAATAATAAAATCTATATATAAGTAATGTATATTTAATAAAGAAGCTCACCCTCACGTATATATATATATAAGTAAAAACATTATTACCTAAGCTAAGTATCATATTAATATATATATAAATACATGTATATAGAGTTAGCGAGTAAAGCAGGTAAAAACAAGAATCATACAAAGCCACTTATATATGATTAATATACGTCACACCTTTATAATAATATTATTATATTAATTATATACCTATATTATTAATATGTATAAAAGTATAATTGTTTTAATAAAATAAAATATTAATCGCACAACTATTTATTATATATATAAGTAAATTATATATAAATAAAAATAAAATGATTATAATATAAATCAGACCACTCCTGGATTTATTATTCTATCTTACATACAATTTTTTTAAAAAAATTTATTAATTAATAAATTTAAAGATAATGAGTAAATAAAATAATAAAAAGATGCTATTATATATAATGATATATATAGGAGTAATATAGATAATGAAATAGCAAAATAAGTATATATAATTATAAAATAGGTATATAAGTATAGAATAATAAAATAAAGATAATGACTATATATATTTTGAATAAAGAATAATTCTTATATAATTGAATAGTATATTATCATATCTATAGTATCGCCTCTGAGCGTAGGTCCTCCTCGTTAATACATACTTTCAAGAGATACCACCACCAATCATGTTGTGTTCGTAAATGGACAGGCAGATATAGTGCTGGTCATGCCGCCGAAATCAAGTGTGTCACCAATATATAATGACCCTCAGAGGGGAAGATGGGACCACAGGTATTTCCACCCTGGCCCTAGCTTTCAATAAACTATAATTATGATGGTATGATTAAAAGTAAGAAAGCAAGTCCTACATAACAAAAGACGTGCGGAATGGTGAAAACGAGGTAACCAAGCTATAGTAGTTATGAGTAGTGTACATGAAATAATTGAACTACGCTAATAATCTTAATACGAAGGCCACTCTTCGAATGGATTAACCTATTACAGCATGGGCTTCAGAAGCTCGAATAAAAAATCGGTATGAAAAGGAGTAATAGACTGATTCGGAGCCGGAAATCCAATAAGCTTTTGAATATGCCAACAGAGAGTAATTTTGTGCTGATAGAAGAATCGAAATTAAAAATCAAAAACTATTCACTCCAAATAAGGTCTTAATTTATGCCTTTTAATTAAGGAGACATCATTCTGAATGTGCTGTTTATTTAATGCTGAGGCATTCAAAAGAAATGACCCTATAGCGTGTGTGGTGTAGGGGCGCGTGAGTGGCGTACCCAGAGCTTGGTACCCCTGCTGTTGAATTGACGAGCCGCCCTGCGTTATATTATATAAGTATTAAGTGTATAGGTTTAATGTAAGTGCATATGAGAGAGTGTAATGTACTAAGTGTATTTATTTAATAAATAACCTATTAACCTATAGTATAGAAGCTAATTATCGTACAGATTATATAAATAACACCTAAATCTCACATCCTTATACATACTCATATTACATTAGGGGTATAGACATACCCATATAAGTATGAGGCTATATCTTAGGCTTCCAGGTAATAGGCTAAGGAAAAGCTATTGTAGAAAAAAGTGATATGGCATCTTCATTAGGTAACTTAATGTGTTCATCTTACACTATGGCCACTAATTGATTAGGCAGCCATTATTAGTACACTTACATTGGCACCTATCATCTATGGCACTCATATAGCTAATCATATAATTATGCCACATCATACTGCAACTCAACTACTGGCACTCACCTTAGCACTCATCTTAATATACTTCATAGATACATATATTAGGAAACTATGTAAAGCTTTTTGAAGTGCTTAGCAGAAAACCAAAGATGCTACCATATTATAAGCTCATGTGTATAAAAATAATTGACTACCACCCTCCACTAGTATCATCAGCAGTATAAGGTAAAAGGGCCCTATAATAATGAGGACAAACAAGTTAAGAACATGCTCACATAAAAAAGGGCTGAATAGTCCCAAAGAAGTGACAAAAAATACCGGGGGCAAAAGTGACCCATGGATATTAGATTGAATCCCCAAAGTATGGAGTACGTGTGTTACTAGGTAATATGGATAAGTGAGGAAAGTGAGTATATCATAGAGTTAAATGTATAAATAGATTATAATACGTGTGACTTATAGCGTGAGATATATAGAGCATATTATCGTGTAACTGTGTCAAATTCGTATAAGTGTAAGGTGGTGGGAGCTATATTGTGTAATTTGGGGGGGTCAAGTTTGTGTGTCGAATTTCTGTTCTGGGTTGGAGGTGTGTCTGTTTCGATTGTCTTTCAAGGCACACTCTAAAGAGCGAAAGAAGAGTCAACATGTGCGTATGCAACGTTGAGATGAGAACTGTATCGAATTTATCTTGCCAACGCTTCTTTGACTGGGCGGGTGTACAGTTCGCCCGAGTAACTAAAGAAAAAGGGTGCATATTGTGCCAACATGATATGGACGGCTAAAACTAAGCGGAGAGAGGGCTAAGAGTGACTCTAAAGCCCGAAAAACAGTGTGCAATAACAATAATATATAATTATATATTATATATATATATATATATGGAGGAATAGACAGTGCAAAACGGGTTACCTACAGCCCTCACCGATAAAGTGAAGCCCTAAAATAAGTACCGTAGGCAATAAATAACCCCTAGATGATGGGAAATAAAAGAGTGAGGGTAACGTTTAAAAGTATATATAGGTATATATAATATATAAATAGTAAAATATCACGTTATAATTATATTAGTAACAACCCACTGAGGTAGCCTGTACGTACAATCGATGGGCCGTACAACCCTATGCCTCTGAAAGTAGTAGTGCCTAAATAATATATAGATGAGTGAGGCCGAATAAAAAATATAATGAAGTGAGGTCAAAATAATGAGGAACCACAAAAAAAGGCCGCAAAAAAGCGTAGTATATGAGGTACGTCAAAAATAAGAGAGGCGAAAAAATAAGAGTAGAGTTCAGATAAATAAAGGTAGTATAGTAAAGAAATATGATATATATATATATAGTAGTAGGAGTATATAGGGCCTAAAAAAAGGAAGTATATATACGTAAGAGCGACTTAAAACATACAACGCCCACACGACAGAAGAAAGCTAACGAGAATGCGAGGGAAAAAACAACTCTTCAGTCACAAAACGTAAAAGCCTCTATGATATATACGAGATAAGCTACACGTAAATTGGTCAGCGAATGTGAGCGGAAAAAAATTGAGGAAAAGAAGAACAAAGAAGAGAGAAAAAAACGAAAAAAAAAAAAGAAGGAAATAGAAAAAAGACCTAAATACAGAAATACTCAAAAAGAGCGTACAATAGCGTACAGCGAAAAGGAATATATGCAGTTTTGGAATCCGATGAGTGTAAAATCTTAAGTAAGAAGGGTAAATATTGTTGAGATAAGTAATAGATATAAGCACTCCAAAGTGTGAGAATAAATACGCGCAGCCGATAGGGGCACAGAAGTCTGAAAGTACTCTTCGGGACCTATGCGCCGGGACACTAAACGGAAAGGGGGGAAGTGCAAAGGACTATTTCCCCCCTCCGGGAGGCAGTCTCCGCGAACCCCGCTCTTTGTATTTGGCGTGTCGCGAAGGAATTCACTAACACCCACATCCCTACGGGGTATGGAAAACGCCCCCCCTGTGTTTCCCCGTCAGGGCTACGAGCCACCCTACATTGCCAGTAAATACACTTTACAAAGAGAATATATATTAAATTTCGCCTTATGAACAGTAAAAAAAAAAAAAATAAAAAAAAAAAAATAATAAAAAAAAATAAAAATAAAATATCAATATCTGAAACGATAAAGATAATAAAGTAATAACTATTTAGTATAATGGAACTGCTGTTGAAATAAATAAATTTTTTTGATCCGAGCTCCGTTTCGTGTGGGCGTTAAGTATATAATAATGATTCAATGTATAATAAATAAAGAAAAATATATAAGAATAATATAATAAATAATATAATAATAATATATATATATATTATATAATAATATAAGGATATATATTAATATAGTTAATAAATAATATAGATAGATAGAATATAATATAAAATATATATATATAATATAGAATATAAAAATAGATAATATATATATAATATAAATAATATATATATGTTAACATAATAATTCCTTGTAAAAAATCAGAGAAAAGCTAAAAAAATTTATATTAAATTTATCTAATCCTTAGATAGAAACTTTCATTTTACTTTTAGTTCTTTAAAATTCGAGCTACATATTTTTTTTTCCTTTTTTATTTTTTATATTGTGGTGATCTTCGTTTGTATTTTTTGATATTCTACGTCATAATCACAACAGAGCGCAAAGACTTATTCTTTGACTAATTATTGTGAACCAGTAGAGATGGTATTAGCATCAATAAGACTAGGCATAGAGAAGTTCCCGATAAATAGAGCATCGCTAGCTCGCCACTCCCCCAAACAACAACACATACGGACACAAGCTCAAATCAACAAGGAATTGCAATAATTGTAAATAAATTTTACGGTTAAATCTAATTTTATTTTCAATCTATAATAGTTATTATATAACAAATTGAGAAAGAGATGATTCGCATCAAAGTTTCCTAATATTAATAAAAAACGACAATACTAATCTATGTAATTGTTTTTTTTTTCTTTTCGGGGGGGGGGAAAAGAAGAGAGAGGCTGAGAGAGATTTTTCCGAAAATATAAACGCTCTGTTGTCCACTCTGTTTTAAACCTTCTTAGAAAAGGAAGGGAGGGAGAAGGACCTAATAAGGATTTCGGGAGGCGGGGAGGGGGGGGGGATAGGCACCCCAAAAACCTAGGGTGCGTAAAAAAGAAATGAATAAAAAACGAATAAAAAGATAGGAAATTGTCATATTATAGAATTCTAATAGCGTCGTCAAAGAAGAACTCCAAATTTGCATCCCAACTCCCTCCCTAGAGAGTAGGTGAAATACAGTTACATAAGAAGTGAGTAATAACTATGCCTTCATCAGAGAACGTAAGTCAGATGAGACGCTAGGAATAGCATTTATCTAACAGTTTGTGGTATCTGATACCTAATTCTTGGTCCCAAAATACGTCCAAAGTAAGGGTGATAATGGAAAATATTTTTCTTTATAAGAATGTACTCCGCTAACCTAAGATCGCAAAATTCATTCCCCTTATGAATATGCAACCGAATAGTATTACTTTGCGTCCTTTAGTAAAAATTATCAATCAAACAATCATTGTGAATATCCGAGCTACTCTCTCTCTCTCTCTCTTCTCTCTCTCTCATCGTCTCCTTATTATTTGCCAGTCTGCCTCTCAATTCTCTCTCTCTCTCTCTCTCCTCTCTCTCTCTCTCTCTCTCTCTCTCTCTCTCTCTCTCTCGCTACTCTCCCTACTTTTTTTATCGCGTCTCTTTTTTCTCTCTCTCACTCTCATCTCACTCTCATTTTACTCCGAGCTCTCTCTTCTTCTCTTCTCTCTCTCTCTCGTCGATTTCATCCCATCGTCCGCATGGAATTTCAGTCAATATTATTTTGGGCAGAGTTTACTTCTCTTGTGTTACAAAAAAATTATCTGTTCGAAACAATATCTCTGGTGAGTTTCTATTTATCTTGTTTTATCAATTTTTTGTTACAAAATTTCTACTTAGATCAGGTAGTATTTGCGAAGGTACTATTTATTTGCTATAAATGGCATTAGTGAGTTTGTTAGCTTTCATGATTTTTTTTTCTTTTCATTATATACATATATTACATAATTCTTTATTTTTTTTATTTTTTATATTTTTTTTTTTTGTTTGTTCTTTATTAGCTTAGAAAAATATAAAATATATGGCAAGAAGTTGCTAAGTACATTTCTTATGAAAGGTAAAATTTAGGGAAAACAATCCACTTAACTTTCTACAAAGATGAATAAATATAGAACTTACTGTTTTTTTTTTGAGTATTCATATGGAAGCAGGATATATACATCAAAATAACCTCAATAATAAACAGGCAAATTAAAAAAAATAATAAATATAATTAATAAATAAATATTGCATAAACTTAAAACTATTAATATAATATTGGAAAATGTGTCGTATATTTTATAGATTATTAAATATTAAATAAAATATGAAATATAGAAGGAATGAATTACCTTATGTCATGACTACAAGGAAAAATCCAATACAGTATTGATCAGGTTTAAATCAAAATCGGTAAGCGATGTATAGTTTATATTGATTAATAGAATACTAAAAACTATAAGTGAATAATATTTTAATCAATACATGACTGCTATATCGGCACACTTTCCTATTAATGCGAAAGTTAGGCCACTTCAACAA
>JABUQX010009966.1:0-27500 GCA_015478945.1 Trachelipus rathkii | reverse complement strand
TAGAGTGGTAGAGGGATGTGTGGAATCAAATCTTTAGACTGAAAACAAATGTAATTGGGAAAATGAGGGAGGAGAATAATAAATTGTATTTAGGTTTTTATGGAATAGCAACAGGTGTATAATAGGATTAATATGGGAAGCTCTATGTCAGGTGTAGTAAATAGTATGGTGGTTTGGTTGTAAAAGCTTTCTGAGTGGAATCCAAAAAGTATGTATTTACGATAGGAACGCGTGTGTAGATAAATAAAGTCGAAAGTGATTGGTTTAATATTAATAGCGCGGAGTTGAGCAGGGATGTGTTTATGGCTTCTTGCGTCTATTCAATTGGTATTAATCGAAAGCATTTGAAATATTCTATAGTCATGTGTTTAAGGGTGTAGAAATGATGGAGAATGGAAGACGGGCGAAGGGTTCCCTACCTATTATAATGAGGATGATTTGGTTTTGTGTGTTGAATCTGAAGAGAGTTTGAGAGGATTGGTATTAAGGGGATTTGGTAGGGTGAAAATAAATGCATGCTCGGATTACAAAATTGTACATAAACATTATGTCCCAGGTGGGTTGGAACCCTTACCCTATGATGTTAAAACCTAGAGTTTTACCTCTCAGCCACGATAGTCTAAAAGGAAAACTACTAAGGATTGATGATATTCCACCATCGGTTATCCTCCGGAAGACTCCCCCGCCTACACTCGCGCGGCCAGGGCCCTAACCGATCTGTAATTTTT
The DNA here is from genome assembly GCA_015478945.1 of Trachelipus rathkii. Classification (NCBI taxonomy): domain Eukaryota; kingdom Metazoa; phylum Arthropoda; class Malacostraca; order Isopoda; family Trachelipodidae; genus Trachelipus; species Trachelipus rathkii. The sequence continues at coordinate 26,772 of JABUQX010009966.1, read as the reverse complement.
TATTCTGGATAAAGTAAGTTCTTGTAAATTTCCTTGGGTAGATTTCCTTTTAGTCCTAATCGTAGCTGGGGAGGTAAAAACTTTTTTTTCTGGTTTAACTTATTTTAGGGAAGGGTCCAAACCCAACCTGGGACATAATGTTTATTGTACCAATTTGTAATTGCGAGCATGCATTTATTTTCATCCAATACAGTATGGCAGTACCGATAAAAAATTACCCAGTCTTGCCCCGCTGGCCCGATTTGTAGGCGGGGGAGTCTCCGAGGAAAACCGATGATGGAATATTCAAATCAATCGACACCACTTGGAAATAGATTTCCATCTTTTAACCATTAAATTACGTTTGAGCATGGGATATCGCCGTGTTTTTACAACTTCTGCTATGGTCTTCTTATTCCACAATTTTCATTTTATTATTTCAATGAAACTACATTATTTTTTCAAAGAGAAGGGTTCTTGCAAAAAAATACCCACGTGTGGGATACATAAAACCAAATTTTTTTAATGATTACCAAATGATAATTGTCCCATTTACAATGTTTTGTGAAATATTTATTCAATCTCATATATGAGAAATAATCGTACTTTTAGATAGAGTTACTTCATGACTAATATTGATAATATTGGCCACTAATTATTAAAAAAAGTAGAAAGATTAAACAATTGTTACGACTTTAATATTTATAGAAGTATATATATAAAGAAGTATATAAATATATTTATTATTATTAATTTATATAAAATAGTATACTAGACGTCCGTGTGTCACTTTCACAACGAGTTAAAGTTAATGTCTTCAATATAAACAAATGAAAATTATTTCAAATATTGTTACCACATTTTTTAATGTAATAAGATGTTACGACATTGACTCTTAACTTTTAATGGACACCCAATGAAAAATGAGCATGTGGAAATAAATTCTCTTTTCTGCATATATCTTCTGAAATTCCTGTTTCACATTTTCACTTTTGATGGAGAATTGCCCAGAGGTTCTTGCATTTATCTGTACATAAATGTACTTGAAAAATTAATTACTACGGTTAAATTTCTGGGCAGGCTTTTAAACCTAGAGAGATGAAAACTCAATTTTTATATGCATATGAATATATATATAGATATCAAAAATTGCCGGAGTTACAACGGTGTATTAGAACAGAATTTGAAAATTATTGGAAAAAGAGAAATTCTGTCATTAATGCTCTAACGATTTTTTAATATGTAATTTTTAGAGATCAAAATTTTAAGAAAAAAAGCGGTAATTTTATTAGAATGGTAAAAATTTTTTTTACTAAAACAGAGTGTGTTTATTTTTACAAAACAACCCAAAGAAAATAATTATGGAATTAAGACCATACTAATATAACAATATATGAAGTGTTATTAACATATTTCATATTAAAAAAACGTCAATTATAGACACCACCACCTATAAAACAATATATATTATTCTAATATTTAAACCTTTCTCTGAATTTTTCTGAAATATTAATTACATGCATATGTTCAATATTAGACGCTATCGATCAAACGCTTTCAAATTATGCTGTAAATCCTGACATTGTTAGTTATTTCTGAATTAGCAACGGATTTTCAATTTTTAAGATTTTAACACAATAAATTCAAATGAAAAGTTTGATAGATTTTAACATGGTTAACCAATACATGCTGTATACTAAAAGTTTATCTCATAAAAAAATTTAAATAGAGGACGGAAGTGTGCTCCAAAAATTTAGGAAAAAGATGAATTTAAATTTTTATAGAAAAATAAAGTTAAAAATTTATTTTAACTAAAAATACAGTATAAACAACAAAACATAAATGAAAAAACATATTTATTTTTAAATAATTGACATATAAAAAAACCATTAATTATTTAGAAGAAATTTTTCCATTAAAAAAAACGTCAATTTAAGGGGACACCATTTGAAAATAGAATATTAATAATCACTTTTACTGCTTTTAGAAAATAGCATTTCAATGAAAACACCCAGGTACTTATTATTCATATAGCTCAAATGAAAATTCGCGTTCAAAACGTTCTATTATAATGTTTATATATTAACTCCATAATTTAACTTTCAAACATTGTTTTATGGAATTGTGTCAGCAAAAAATCAGTACTATGGTGTTTAAAAGAGTTCTTAAATTTGATAAATAGTAGTGAATTAAATTATAAAGAGAAAAAAAGTATTATGCTGATTAAATTATATAATAGATAGTTAAAAATTTTTTATTAAAAACAGGTTTCATAACAATTAGGTTGATAAATATATTTAGGTATATATATATATAAAAACAAATTATAATATTGAAATTTCATTATTATAAAAAAAACTATATATATTATATGATATATATATATAATATATACGTCTAAATATTAAAACAAATTATAAAATAACTCATAATAAATTCATACTTTATTACTGCTTTTATGTAAATAAAATTTGATACAATTATCATATTTAGAAAAACCATATCTATATATATTATATTTTTTACATTCCCATAAATAAGTATTATGTAATATATAATAATAATTAACTGTTTAAATAAATAAATATTACTCCATATATTTATTTAGAATATTTATATACTGAGTACAAATTTAATATTTTCTTAATTAATGTATAGTATTATATAATAATCGTATATATTAACTTTTTAATATATATATGTGATAAGTTATCTAAATTTTATATTATAATTTAATTTATAGTAAAAAATAATTTATTAAAATGAATAAAATAAAGCTATATACTACATTAATTACGTAATTTTATTAATGAAAGTTAAAAATTATTTATATTATAATATATAGTTAATAAATATAATCAGATAAAGTTATGTATCCTGTATAAGTCTATCATTGAAAATAAAAATTAATTTAATTGCAAGATCAGGATAATATTGAGATTAAAAAACAAAATATGTTTAAATTAAATATAATAGAAACTAATTGATGTCAATATATTAGAACTACAACATAAAACTATACAACCTCCTAAAAACAGTTTAATCTTTTTTCCACTCCTGCTGCTGGTTTGAGAAATAGAGCATTTCAAGTGTGAAACACAATTAATTTAACTTTCCCATGGAAATGCTGAACACCTTAGATACACATCTGTTATAAAAGAACTCATGAATTTTTAAGATTTATATTTCACACTTCATGCATAAAATGAATAGGCTTTTGAGAAGACACTTCTAGTGACATAAAATTTAAGTTAGATTTTTCTAACACTTTTAACTTGTTGCAGGTAGTGTCTAGAGTACCCCCTTAGACCCGCGTTAAAGTATGTAGTGTAAATTTAGAAAAAAGCCCGGATGGAGGAATTTTTAGACAGTTTAAGGAATTTATTTTATTAAAACGGTATTTATTTAATATTAATTAGTGAGTATTGGGTGCGTATATAATAATAACAATTTAATACATTGCCAAAATTTTATTTCGACATATTATAAATAGACTCGTCTGTCAATTCTTTAGAGACACTCTAAAAGCATTACTCCAATTTACAGTGAGTAGAATTTAACTTTTTTGGGTGCGTTTCATATGAAAATAGCCATTCTCAATTGAAAATGCCACTTACTATATATTCGCACAATTGACTGGAGGTTCCCAGGTTAATTCACCGGTGTTTAACCAACAAAGCAGTGCAAGTTGTTAAGGAAATTATATACTACATATTAATTTTTTAGAAGTGTGGTTGATGTTTATATATTTATGGAAAAAAATTTCCGACTAATTTTATGGCGTCCGTTGCAATCAAATCTTTATATTGATGAAAATTATTAAGAAAAAGTACGATAATTTTAGAATGTTAAATTTATTTATTAAAAAACAGTAGTTTTTAGAAATCTATATAATGATAATAATATTTATTATGAGTATATATATTATAAAAAAACATAATTAATTTTGATTATATAAATTTCATAAATTAAAAAAACGTCAAAGTATTTTATATAGGTACATCAGCTACTATATATTCAACACGAGTGGTCAATTAATCATTTATCTAATTTACCTTCTTTTTTTACATGCTTTTTGTATCTAATTTGAGCATGTATTTTCAATGCTTAGACAAACACATTATTCTTTTGTTACAATCAAATGACTGAAATCTTCGAGATTAACCTTGTACGATCAAGGTATATTCTACATCATATATTTTATATAAGAGATATAAGGTCAAATTAATTTGTCAAATGATTGTTTCTTAAATTTTTTTACATATGAGAAAAATTCGCTTTTTTTAGCGTTTTTAAGAGTGGTTTAAAAGAAAGGTTGGAAAAATTTAAGAAAAGCGTAATTTTAGAAGTTAAAATTTTTATTAAAACAGGCTTTTACAACTAATGAATTATGAAGATATTTCGGTGATATAAAACAAATTTATATAAAATTTCAATTATAATAAAACACGTTCAATTCTATATGACACTCTCCGCGTTCAAATACATCTTACTTAACTATAAAATTTCTCGGGCTTTCTGCCTTCTTTTGAAATCTGCATTTTTTCATCCAAACTGTAGAACACAGTATTTTTTCCATTCAATATGCTGAACATATCTCATCAGTATAAATAAAAACTCATTATTTTTTCTGTAGATTTACCATGTTTTAATTATCGATATGCGGGTTCCATTTTAGGAAATATTCTCGTTATTCCACAGTTTCATTAAAATTGTATAAATTGTTTGAAAAATTTGTCGACAACGAATTTCTGCTATATCTGGAATAGTATTAAAGTTGCAGGTTTTATAATTTGAAACTGGTTAGGTTCTCAACAAATGAAATCCTTGATTAATAAAAACAATTTACTTATAATAATAAATTCATTAAAAACTGTTCCAATTTACGTACACCCATAAATTTAAATTTAATAAAATTCTTTTTAAATGCTTTTTGAATAATTGGCATTTCAATGAAAACCTTATTTTTTCCAAATGCTTGAAAAAATACTGTTAAAACTCATTAAGTATTTAACAAAATATATTTTCAAAATGATTGGAATAATATTAGAAAAAAAATTGATTATATTTAAAATAGTTTTAAATTTTATAGTAAAATTTTAGAAAAATAAGACGTTAATTTATAGAATGTTAATATTTTTTTATATACAACAGTTAACACACTAATGAAAATATTTTTAGTATATTAAAAACAAAATATTTGATAAATTTCATAATTAAAAAACGTTCAAATTTTATGCATGAGACTAAAAAAACTATTAATAAAATCACTTATCTGCTTTTTGAATATAAAATAGCGATGTATATTATATTGAAACACAATTATTTTTTCAAAATGCTTAAAATAAATACCGTTAATAAATTAAAAACTCAATTTTTAAGAATTTATTCAAATAATTTTCAAAATGTATGAATATTTTTAGGAAAAAATCGTACCCAGAAAGTAAGTATCTATAAAATTCTATATATATATCGTAATGTGAGAAAAATTTAAGAAAAAAGCGTAAATTTAGTGAGAGGTAAAGTTCACTTACCACAGCTATGATTACAGTTTATCTACAAAACTATAGTTTAATTGTGGGCGGCCTGGATATATATATTTTTCTCTTAATAATAAACAAATATTGATAAATTTATAATAAAAAAACAGTCATATTATTAAAAAAACACCTAAAAACTATTAATAAATTCTGTTTCACATCTGCTATTTCCAAAAAAAGACTTCAAATGATACGATTTTGGTTCGTTAATTTAATCAAAATGCTGAAAAATCTCCACAAGAACAAACTTCCCTTTTTTCCAGATTTTTATAACATAAAATAATTTCAAGGGTATTTTGAAATATAAAATTTTAATTATTTCGTAAATTAATAAAATATATACGTATACCTCTAATGTTATAGAGTTTCTAAATATTTATGAATGATTAAATGAGATATTAATAAATTCCATATAATAGATACCTAAGAAGTGATGAAGAATGTTCTAATCAAATTTAAATTTTATTTGATTTATATAAAATAAACTAAATTGCGTTTTTCTAACACTCTAATGATGTTTCATTAATATTATGGAGAAAAATAAAAGACGGAAACCAAGGAAATAAGCTAGTCGCAGATGAAATTTCGCGAAATTAAAAAACGAATCGCATTTTTAAGTGACATGTCTCTTAAATTTGCTTGTGAATTATAGAGACAATAATTGGAAATACATTTTCTTCATTATAATTGAAGGCATTTTTGAAACATTGCATTTTAATTTTCAATGACATAATAACCTCTTTTTGACTATTTTTAATTGAAAATGTGCTTATGAATCGATTATTTAAAACTCAAGACTCCCAGATATAAACTATAGGAGAAACAATTCAATTTATGTGAGGCTTTAGACGCAGCATCAATAAGCAATTAACTTTTTTAACATAAACTTGCGCTGAATAAAAAAATGATATTGGTAATTTAGTGAAAAAATCGAGTTTGTTAAAGAGATATGGAAAGATTATTAAACTTTAAAAATAAAAATTTAAATGGCATTAAATAGTTAAGAAAATAGAATAAAACGATTAAAATTATTTAGTTACGGTTAAATGAAATTCGTTATAATTTATTAAAAATAATTAAGTATTTAACAAAATTACTAAATTTAATATAATGAACAAAATTTATATTCGTTAATGATTAAAAAAATTAAATAATAATAACAATGATTAAACTATAAAAAAAATAAATCGAAAATTTAAAATTTTCGATAAAAGCAAACTAGTTCACATGTTATTTATAGGACCATCTGAATAACAAAATCGATACTTAAATTTAACTCAATTCTTTTTCTTAATGCAACATAAATTTAAAATTTCAAATATATTAACTAATATGAAATAAATAATCAATTATTATTTTTAATTTCAATTTAATGCACTATGTATATAAAACTTTTGTTAAAAAATAGGAAGAAATTCTAAAGAATATTTACCAAAATGATTTCAAATGATAATGAAATAAAGTTCCTTAAGGGAAATTGTAATCAGTCCACTTTTTCGGAGTGCCACGAATTTGTAAGAGAAAAACACATTTGAGAAATAAGAATAATAATAATAACGTATTAATTATATAAGAAAGATTTATAAATTTTTTTATTAAAACAGGATTTTTCACCTTAAAAACTAATATTGAAAATAAATTGTTTTAGTTTTAAGAGATACTGTGATTTATTAAAATAATAAAGATAATTTTGAAAATTTTTAACAGACGTCACCTTCAGTGAAACTTTGCAGTGATATGACTTAATTCTTGTATTCTTGCTTTTTGGAAATTGCATTTCAATGAAACACATTATTTTTTTCAAAACTCTGTTAAGAAAATACCCGTAAAAAACTCAAATCATATAATTACCTTAATAAAATTTTATTATAAAATGTTGAAAAAATGTAGCTTAAAATGAATCGTAATTTAAAGATTCAGAGTCTTAGCTAAAATTTGATTAAAGATTAAGTGAAAATTAAGAAAATAAAAGGTTTTAATAAATAATCACGTAATTTTAGAAGTATAATTTTTTTATTAAAAACAGTTATAATAAAGTAAATGAAAATAGAATATAACTGTTATAATGCAAGAATTACTAACAAAACATTTCTAAAAATAAACAAATATTTTGAAATCACAATTCAATTTAAAAATTAAAACATGTTTCAGACACTATATGTTGTACAAAGAATTAGAATACCAAATATTAAATAAAGAAACTACATATGTCTAACATATATAGACAATAAAAGTACATATCAAATTTTTGAATTCATCATTTAATTTTTTTCAAAAATTTAAAAAGAAAATTAATCAACCCACATAATTTATTATATATTACTTCAAACACAAGTTAAAAATTCTACTATTTTTGGGGTAAAAAATTGATATTATATATAAATCTTAATGCAAAAAAATAAAAATATTAATAACTACATACATTTATAAAATATTCTCGTTTTAACTTTAATTATTATCGTAATTTTATTAGATTAAAAAATTTTAAATGAATAAAAACCATATTTTACATGAAGTTAAAAATAATTTTTTTATTAATTACAGGTAATTTTACTACACTAAATTTGAAAATTATAATTGGTAATAATATAATTATATATAAATACAAAAATATATATAAGTAAAAATTTTCACATTAATAAAAAATTAAACTAATAATGTTCAACTTTTATAGAAACTTCCAATAATAAAACTATAAATTTTGAACCTTAAAATACGCACTAAAATTTCATATAATTGTAAATAATTATAAGGGATGATTTAACAAATAAAAACCAAAATTACAATATATTTATTTCATACACACTGAAAAAAATTGAACAAATCTAAAATTTCAAGTTTTGAATAAAATGTTTTTGAAAAAAATAGGAATTTAGAATGTTAGAAAATTTTATATAATAATAAAATAATGGAAAAATAATCGTACATAATAATTTTAGAGAAGTATATCTCTTAAAGTTATAATACAGAGATGTGTGAAACATAAGTAATAAGGAACGAACTTTAAGAAAAAAAAGAAAAACATCGTCTTTTTTCCGCATTTTGTCAAAATGGTCTGGTGCTTTTAACAAGCAACATTATAAAATTTTTTATTAAGAACATCTGACAACGTAATAGTCTAATCATGACAAACTGGGATAGAGTAATATGTCAAGTTTATAAAATTATCAAAGACTCATATGCGTCTGGGAGTTTTAAAACTCACTAAAAACAGCATGGAAATTATATGATAAGGATCTTGTACACTTTGATTTAGACCTTATTTGAATATCGATATGTCTGACCACTGTTAAACACATTATTTTTCAAGTGGCTGAAAATTACCGTTAAAAAACTTCAATTTTATGAATGATGCTTAGCCAGAAAATACATTTTCTCAATATTTGATTTAACTTGGTAGATGAAATAGTAGATACCACATTACTCCTCCATAAGTATTTGAATTTTACCCCATATAGTTCTTCACGCGGGGTGAGCTTTTTTAAAAGATGTTCCTCCAAAAAATTCACCGAAGATTTGATCAATCTCTGAAAACAAGATTCTAGAAGAAAAAGGCGTCAATTTCTAAGAAACGTTAGAAAAATATTTTATTCTTCATTAAAAACATATTCAGCTGTATTTTTTATCAAACTTCTAAAATGAAATTATGTTGCATGTCACAAATATTAGTGAGAAACCAAAAACTTAATTGATAATGTTCTTAATGGTAAAAAAAACAAGCTGATTTCAATTTAACGACAAGCGCGCCTAAAACAACTCTTATAAAATATTACGCTTTTCTGCTTTTTGAAATAGATTGACAATTTCAATGAAGCCACCAATCATTATGTTCACAACTCGGACAAAACAGAAAAAAAACCAAAGATATAAAAAAAACATAGGATTTATAAGATTACCAAATAATTCAAATCTTGAAATTTAGGAAACGTACTTTTAAGAGCTAAAATTTGTTTTAAATGAGAGTGAAAAATAATTAAGAAAAAGCGTAATTTAAGAATTATATTTTATTATTAGAAACAATAGGTCACCTGTTTATCACAACTGAATATAGTAATAATTTTGGCGAACAAAGTTTGTATATCGAAAACTACAGGGGTTATTTATATTTAGAGACATTTCTCTTCTTTTATTTAAAATACAGAGTAACCAACAGAATTCAGACATGTACCGTACTTCAAATAGAATTTTCTTTTTCTTTCTTTTTTGAAATTTCGATTTTCAATGCAACACATTTCTTTTTTCAAATGCTGAAATACCGTTTTAAAAAACGTCAATTTTAATTATTACCGATATAAATAAATTTTCAATATATAATCATGAATCCTTGATATTAACATTGATAATTGTTTTTAAGTAAAAAATTTCCCTGATACTTTTTGAAAAGCAATGAATTTCCCTCAAATTATGCCTTTTTTTGTTGCATTTTACAAATGTTGAAAAAATTTAAGAAAAGCGTAATTTATGTGAAGAGACCAGTTTCAAATGGACTTTTTTGGATTGATCTAAAAGGCGCGGTTTCTTCGCCAAAAAACTTAATTATTGCATGAAAAATATTAGGTTATTTACATAAAAAAAATCTTTTATATACTACTGAAAATGTTCTAATTAAAAAAAAAACCGTCCGAATATGTTTAATTCCATGAGAAAGATTAAATAAATTTCTCTCACACAGTATATATATATTTAAAATTTGCATTTCAATGTAAACATTCAACTGCATATGTTATTTTTTTTCGCTCAAAGAAGAATGCACTGAAAGTTGAATCATCCGTGTTTTAATAACTCTCCAATTTTGAAGATTTACCATTTTTATATAATTTCAAAATGTTTTATAGAGAGTTACATAAAGGAAAAAATTCGTCTTCTTAAAGAGTATCTAATTTTTGGGTAAATGTGATGACTCTCTAAAGGAAAAGAGCGTGGTACAATTTAGAAGTTGCTGATAGATTTTCTCTCAAGAGGAATGACGATAAATGCTGAGAAAAGTAATAATTTCAAAAACTAATCTGAAATTATTTGGTATATAAAAAACAAAATCATGGTGAAATTTCCATTAAAAAACGTCGACTCTCTAAGGACACTGAAAGATATTAACTCAATTTCGAAGCTTTTGAGGTCTTTCTTGAAATGTGTGCATTTTCAAAGTAAAAGCGAACATTAGATTTTTTGTTCACAGAATAGGTCACCCTCGCGCAAGAAAATAATCACCGTGAGAAAATATACTTCGATCTTTAAGAACTAGCAAGATAATTTAAAAATGTTTGTGAAATTAGGAAAAATCGTCCTTTTAAGAGTTGGTGGTAATAATAATGTGAATGTGATGTGAAATTTTGGGCAAGAATAACCAATCATTGTTCCAAAATGAAAGCGTCATTTGCAGTACGAATACAATTAGAATTTTTTTTTAAAACATGTATTTTAAAATCAGTTAGGATGATTACAAATTTGAAATTTAATTTAAAAACATTCAAATTTAAAACACCTAAAAACAATTAATAAATTCTCTTTTCTGCTTTTTTGAAATTGCATTTCAAGTGAAACACATTATTTTTTCAAAATGCTGAAAATACCATCTATAAACTAAATTTTTTAAGATTTAACAAATATAAGTTTCAAAATGTGAAATTTAGGAAAAAACGTACTTTAAAAAGTAAATTGCTAATGTGAAATTTAAGAAAAAGAGTAATTTTAGAAGTTAAATTTTTTTATTAAAACTAATGAAATATTTGGTATATAAAAACAAATTATGAAATTTCATTAAAAAACGTCAATTTAAGACACCTAAAACTATTAATAAATTCACTTTTCTGCTTTTTGAAATAGCATTTCAATGAAACACATTAGTTTTTTTTATGCTAGTCGAACTGGATTAGAAAATACCTTTTGTCTAAAAAAACACTTTCCCACAAATCTATTATAAGAAATATAATTTACCTATATTCAACTGATTTTAATTTAATCATTAGAGTAGCTTAAATAAAAATCGGTACTTATTTTAAGAGTTCTTATATATAATCTCTCGTAAACTCGTACGAATAAGATACTTTATGTATCACAAGTAATACGGAGTAATCTTTTTTAGAAGTTAATAGATTTTATTTTATTTACAAACAGGTTTTTTTTCACAACTAATTGAAATATTTAGTATTATAAAAACTAATATTGTGATGTAAATAAAAAAAGATTAAACATTGGAAGACACCTAAAACTTATTTTAATAAATTCACTTTTTCTGCTTTTTGAGGAGCATAGTAGTATTTTTATAACAACAATATTTTTTTCAAATGCTGAAAATACTGTAAAAACTCAATTTTAAGATTTAAACGAAGTAATTTTCAAAATTGTTTGTGGATTAATTTTGGAGGAAAAATGCGTGCGTACTTTTTTAAGAGTTTTTCTATTAATTTGTACCTACCGGTATATTATTTATTTGTCAAATTGTCGTAATTTTTACTAGTTAAAGATTTTATTATTAAAATTATCACGGTTTCTCAAACTAATGATAGGATATTGGATTAATCATTACAAAGCAATTATTGAATTTAATTAATAAAATAAGATCAATTATATCAAATGGATTATCTATTAATAAAATTCACACTTCTTCTGCTTTTTGAAATAGCATTTTCAACTGAAACTTAGCAACTCTATTCTTTTTTCAAAATCGCTCGACAAAAATACCGTGGTACAAAAACTCAATTTTAAGATTTAAACAAAGTAATTTTTCAAATGTTGACTAATTGTTAGGAAAAAAAATTGTTTCTTCGAGTTTACTTTTTAAGTGATAGTGGTACTAACTTTTCTCGCTCTCATGCTGTAACTTTAAGAACAAATAGTTCCGTAACTTTATGAGAAGTTAAAACTTTCATATATATACAATGAGGATATTTCTTATCTATATGAGGAACTAGTTCTCGCGAATTATATTAAAAAAACGAAATATTATGAATATTTCCTGCTTTTCTGTTCAGGGTTCAAGACGAGACCCTCTCTAAATATTCTGGAGGATAATAAATTTATACTTTTTACGTGGACATTATTGAGGGAAGTTGATTCGATGGGTAACTATTATGGTTTTTCTTTCAATATTTGCTCTGAAATATCCCGTTAACGGCGATAAACTCAAATAGATTATGATACGCAAAATAAATTATCAAACTGTTGTATGAGTTTAGAGATAAAAATTCCGTACTTTTTTAAACGCGCTATACTATGATCATTAGTAATCTCATCTTTGAATTAAATTTATAGAAAAAGTGGCTAATATTTAGAAAAGTTAAATATTGTGCAAATGTCACCCTACTACAAAAACTTAATGAAATAATAAATGTTAGGTATAATAAAAACAAAATTTTCAAAAATGAATATTGAAAAATCTTTCCATTAAAAAAGTCGCAAGTTTTAATGAACAACTTTCCTAAATATAGTCTAATAATAAGACTTCACATTTTCTGCCTTTTGAAATTTTATTTCCATTTCAATGAAAAAACACATTATTTTTGTCAATGACATGTGTAAGAAAATTGACTTGTTGTAGACTATTACAACTTTTCAAGGATTAAAACATTTTACAAAGTAAAATTCATAAAGTCAGGTGACATTATTAAGGATAAAATCGTACTTTTTTTACAATGAGTTCTCACTTCTGAATACAAAGTTGAATAACCAAAATATAATCGTTAACTACTATAAGAAGTATAAACAATTATGGATTCATTAAAACAGTAATTTGACAAACTAATATGAGGAAAATATTTGGTTGGACCACTCAATAAAAATCAAATTATATTGGGTAATTTATATCATTTAACAAAAAAACGTCAATTTTAGACCCCCAATATATATCTAGTTAAATTTATACTTTTTCTTGCTTGTTTGAAACTAGCCCCATTAGCCACATTATTTTTTTCAAAATTGGCGTTATAATACCAGATTATTATATCTCAATTTTAAGATATTTTTTTCATGGATAATTTTATCAAATTGGTATTATGACCCTTTGGTTAAATAAAATGTACTTTATGTAAATGGTTTAGCTTCAAATGTTAAAATTTAAGAAAAATCGGTTAACATTGTTAGAATGTTAAAATTTTTTGAGTAAATATACAAACAGGTTTTCACAACTAAAATAATATATATTGGTATATAAAAACAAAATAATTGATATTTCACTAAAAAAAAAACGTTCAATTTTAGACACTAAAACTATTAATAAATGTATTTAACGCCAACATGGAAATTCCATTTTCAAGCGACCCTGACAAAATCTTTCCAAGCCAGGTGCTGAAAATACCGTCTAAATAACCCGAACTTCAGCACAAAGTTTAAAATGATAAAATTTTAGCAAGCAAAATATCCGTACTTTTTAAGAGTTCTAAATTTGTTAATGTGAAAATTTAAGAAAAAGCACGTAATTTTTTAGAATTTAAATTTTATGGGTTTTATTTAAAAACAGGTTTTCACAACTATGAAACATTTATAAAATCATGACAATTTGCGTAAAATAAAAAAAAAACAAAATTTATTGATCCAATTCCATTTAAAAAAACGCTAATTTTATTAAGACAACCTAAAACTATATAGTTAATAACATTCTGCTCTGCTTTTTGAAAATTGCATTTTCAATGATAACACAATGGTTTGAAATAAACTTGAAGAAAATAAACCGTTAAAATTAAACTCAATATTTAAGATTTACCAAAATATTTCAAAATGTGTTTGAAATTCAAGATAAATAGTCGGGGTAATTACTTTTAAGGAGTATCTAAAATTTGTAATGTGGAGAAAATTTAAGATAACAAAAGATGGCGGCTAATTTTTAGATTAGTCATAGGTAATGTTTTGATTAAAAGGTTTATTCACAACTAATTAGACAAATATTTCGGTTGATATAAAAACAAAATATTTGAATATGTTCATGTAAAACCGCAAAAAATAACACCATAAAAAAAACAAAAATTAATAAATTTCTTTCCACTTTAGAAAACCATCATATTCAATGCCAACACATTTCTTTTTTTCAATGCTTGAAAATACCGTTAAAAACTGCATTTTAAGATAACCCAAATAAATTCAAAATTGTGGAGTCAGAATCAGGAAAATTCGTACTTTTTAAGAGTTCATTATTGAATTTGTAATGTTGAATAAATTTAGAGAGAAAAAGGACGCTCAAATTATTAGAAAAGTTTTATAACGGATTTTCTTTTATATAATCAAAAACCGTGTTCTTCTCCCCAAAGCTTCTAAGGTGAATTATTGTGGAAGGTATTATATAGGAGGAACGAATATTGAAATAGATTTCGAATTAAAAAAACAGATTTATAAATATATAGAGGATCATCTAAAACTATAAGTAGAAGAGAAAGTCTTCTGTTTCTGACATTTTATATTAAAATTAAGCAATTTCAAGAAATAGACACATTCCTCATCAATTTTTTGTGTGCTAACATCGCTTGAAAATTAAAACCGATTCAAAAATACATCAATTTTAAGTATTTACCATCAATAATTCTTCAAATGATTGTAAAACTATGGATTTTGAGGGGAAAAAATTTTAATATAAACTATTCAAGAAAGTTCAAATGTGGACTGAAATTTAGAATATTTCAACTTAAAAGACGTATATTATAGAGTTATAATTTTGGATTTATTAAAACAGGTTATTCACAACTAATCTGATTGAGAGGCTATTGGTATAGGGTAAAACAACAAAAATATATGAAAATTCATGCTAAAAAAGGTCAATTTCAGACACCTAAAAGTATTGGTAATAAATTCGTTTCTATATTTGTTGCTTTTTGAAATTGCATTTCAATGAAACACATTATTTTTTTCAAATTGCTTTGAGGTGAATTCCCGCTCAACAAACTCAATTTTAACGAACTTATAAGACCAAAAATTAAATATTTAAGGTTAAACAGCAGAAATAGAGGTGGGCGGATAAACTATAGCGTATTGAAGAAGGTTATGAGAAATTTTGTTATTATGTTAAAAATATTATGCATAAACCTGTAGACTTATTTGAGATTTTTATTGAAAGTTAACAAATATGTATGCATAAACCTGTAGATTTATTTGAGCTTACTAATGAAACATTTGTGTATATAAAAACAAATTTTAATTTTGTAATATTTAAAAAACACTCATTTCAATTATGACAACCTAGTAAACAAATAATAAATTCTCTTTTCTTGCTTTTTTTGAAATTGCATTTCAATAGACTAAAACACTTACGAGGAGTTATCTTTTTCTCACAATGCGAAAATTTATCCGTTAATTAAACAAGTAAAAATTTTAAGATTTAAAACAAGATGGAGATTGGATGGCATATAGAAAACTAAATCACATACGGATTGATCAGATTATAGCTGTATCTTATTAAGTAGTTCTCTCTTATACACAAGTTTTTATTGTAATGTTGACCAAATTTAAAAAAAAAATAAGTTAGGATTAATGAACCTAGTTGTTAACAAATAATTACAATTTATTAAAACAGTTTTCACAACTTATGAAAGTAATGGTATATTTTTAGGAGAAACAAAAACAATATATTGAAAGATTGGATGGTTAAGCAATGATTTGATAAGATTAACCGTTATAAGACTATTAATTTTAACAACTTCACTTTTTCTGCGACTTTTTGAGAAATATAGACAAATATATACAATGAAACACATGTATTTTTTGTTATTGATGGAGGAAATGATATGCTGAAAATACCTGTTAAAAACTTCAATTTTAACGATTTTACCAAATAATTTCAAAGTGGGTATTGTAATTTTATTTAATAAATTCGTACTTTTTTAACCAGAGGAGGGTATCTTCAAAGAATCTCTAAACTCTATGGTAAAATAGTAGAACTAATATTTTGGAATTTATGAGTGATTAATCCATAATTTTCCGAAGCTTAAAACTCTTTGATTAAAAAACAGCATAAATTACTCCGTAGTCATGCCGCAATGGCAATTCTCGATGCGGATTTACGTTTGACCGATCCAGATCCTGACATCATTTCATTAAAAAAATCTGTGCTCAAGTTCAAGAGGACACCTCTACATAGCTAATATGGCTAATAAAACTTAAATTTCCGTTCTTATTGAAGCATTGGAAACTAATGTAGATGTCACACATTAGGGCAATCTTAAATTAATTATCCCTATTCAAACTAACCATAATATTGTTAAAAATACTCCAATTTTTTTCAATAAGGAGTAAGAAGTAATACGGGAATTAGATGTAGAGAATTTTTAGGAAAAATGTACTTTTAATTGAGTTCTTAAATTATATGTGTTATAACTCGCTAGAGTAAATATATTTTATAAGAGTAAATCAGGAAAAGCGAAATTTTAGAAGTGTTAACAATTTTATAGTTTTGAATTTTAATTTTTTCTGCTTCTAATGATTTAATAAATTTATGTGGAGGGTAGAAAAGACCAAACATATTATTTGATATAACCCAATTCATTAAAAAAACAGTCAATTTTTAGACATCCGATAACTGAATTAACTAAATTCACTTTTCTGACTTTATTGCCAATAGCACTTTCATTGTAAATGCACACCTTCTTTTTATTCAAGAATTGCTGAAAATACTCCTGTTAATTGAGCGGTTCAAAATTTTAAGATATTTTAACACCACAATAACAAGTAATTCAAATGTGGAAATTGGTATGGACAAACTCCCGTACTTATTTAAAGAAGTTCTCTAAAGTGTCCTGTAATGTGTTGAACATTTAAAAAAAAGCCTTAATTTTAGAAAGTTGTGTGACAGGACATATATTATATACATTATCAGGTTTTCATTACTATTATGAAAAGTAATTTGGGATAATATTAAGTAACAAAGATGTAAAGAATTTTCCATAACAAAAGCGTCAAATTTAACACCACATCTTAAAAGTAATTACCATTAACTAAAAGTGTATTAATTTTTTCAGTCTCGAGCGAAGTGATGTCAGTTCTGAGACGATAGTCGATGACAACACATTATTATTTATCTTCTCAATATGCTGGACATCCTCGTATAAAAACTCAATTTTTAAGATATGTCACACAAATAATCTCCAATTATGCTTGATGTATTGAGGAAGAAAATACGATACTTTATATAAGATGTTTTTGCTTTCGTACCCACATTCGCCCAACTACAGATTTAGGCAAATAAAATTAGCGGGTGTAAGTAAAGTAAAATTTCAATTATTATTTATACTTTAATAATATACGAAAAGACTAATTGAAATATTGGATATATATTAAAACCGAGAGACTCATTTTGAAAAATTTCCAGATATAAAGAAAACGCGGGGTCAATTTAAGACACACATTGAAAAGGGTAGTACTTAATAAAATTCACTTTCTGCTTTTTGATAATTTGACATTTCAATGAAAACACATTATTTTTTCAACATGCTTCGGAAAATACTTTTTGATGAAAACTTATAATTAAAGCTATACGAGTAGGTTTACCCTTTTCACTATTCGAACAAATTCGTACTTTTAAGAGTTCTTCAAATGTTGTAATGTGAAACAATTTACAGAAAAATTACGCGTAATATTTTCTTATACGAGAGTTAAAAATTGTTCAGCCATTAATTTTTTATTTTTTTAAAGCAGGATTTTCACAAAAACTAATGAAATATTTGGATATTAATTTAAAAACAATTAATTGAAAATTTTCATTTTATTTCCAAGTTACAACTGCGGCGCGAGATGTTTAGGATACACCTAATCTCTCTAATAGAAATTTACTTCTTCTGCCGTTTTTGAAATAGCATTTCAACTGGAGGATAACCACATTTATATATTTTTTCCATAGGTGCTTTTAAAAATACCGCTCTCAAACAACTTTTATTTTTAATCAGTTTGACTCCAGCATAATTTCAAAAATGTTGTAAACTTTCATATGGGAGAGGACCAATTTGGGTATTTCTGTTTAAGAGTTTCATAGAAGAGTTCGTAATGATGTAAAATTTTAGAAGTGAAAAGGCCACTGTAATGTGGATATAGGAAGTGTAAAATTTTTTATTACAACAGGTTTTTCACTTCCACTAATTAAATAATTTTGGATATATAAAAACACAATATTGAAATAATAGTTCTAAAAAATTTCATATTTTTCACAATCAAAAAAATTCATAAACTTCGAATTTCTGATTTATGAAATAGCATAACAAAGCTGACCATTATTTTTTTTTTTTTCAAATGCTGAATTTAATACGCGCGGGTGTGTGTGAATTTTTTTAAGATTTTACCATTTTATCATTTACAAATGTTTACTGAAAATCTGAGTCGAACCTGAAACGCGAGTGTTCGATTAATTGGTCATCTGAAAGCTTTAAGAAAAAGCCGTAATTTTAGAATTTTTAATATTTTTTTATTATAAACAGGTTTTTCACAACTAATAAAATACTTGGATATATATAATAGGAAAAACAAATATTGAATTTCATTAAAAAAACGTTCAATTTAAGACACCTAAAACTATTAATAAATTCTCTTTTCTGCTTTTTGAAATTGCATTTCAATGAAACACATTATTTTTTCAAATGCTGAAAATACCGTTAAAAACTCAATTTTAAGATTTACCAAATAATTTCATATGTTGAAAATTTAGTGGAGGAAAAATACGTACGTTCCCTGTTATAAAGTTTTATGTTGATAAATTTAAGAAAAAGCGTAATTTATCTCAGTCAACATTTGTTTATTGCAGCTCAGGTTACGACTTTGTAAATATTTTGGTTATTTCATATTTTAGATTCAAAAACTTAGTGAATTAGTTATGGCCTATAAAAAACGTTCAATAGTGCTTCAATTATAAAACTATAATAATGAATGGGTTAGCAATTATTATTAGTTGGATTCCAATGAAAACACATTATTTTTTCTTTCCAAGTGCTGGGAATAATAACCTCGTATTTATTAAAATGGCAATTTTAATAGATCTTTACCAAATTAATTTCAAATGTTGAAATTTAGGGAAAAATTCGTACTTTTAAGAGTTCTAAATTCGTAATGTGAAAATTTTAAGAAAAAGCGAATGTGTTTAGAAGTAAATATTTTTATATAGAATCAGGTTTTCACAAGCCTAATAGACAGTTATATGTAAATTTAAAAAAATTAAGTGACAATGAAAACTTTTCACAATATAAATTAATACGTTCAATTTAAAGACACCTGAAAAGATATATTTAGTTAACAAATGTGTCTCTTGTTTCTTTGGCTTTTCTTGAATATTTGGCTCTCCTAATGAGAACACAATTTATTTTTTCAAATGCTGATGCATAGAATACCGTTAAAAACTCAATTTTAGGATTTACTAAATACGGACATGCTTCAAATGTTTGAAATATTTAGGGAAAAATCGTACTGTTTAGGAAGGTTCTAAAATTTGTAATGTGAAAAATTTAAGAAAAAGCGAATTTTAGAAAAAAATTTTATTAAAACAGGTTTTCATTTAAAACTAATGGAAAATTATGTTACTATATAAAATCTAATATTGAAATTTCATTAATATTTCTAACCGTCAATTTAAGACTTCCATTACTATCAATATAAATTCTTATTCTTTTCATAACATATTTTACATGAATTGCTCTTAATAATAACACATATTTAGTGTTTTCATGTTCTATAAAAGTAGTTGAAAAAACTAACAATTTTATAAAAGTTTACCTAAAATAATTTACAACAGAAGTATGTCGATTTAGGAATTTATAGGAAAAATCGTAATTTTTAGTAGTTTCTTAAAATGTTCTTTCGTTTATTTTCTTCCACAAACTTTATGGCGTAATGAGTTCAAGATTGGACGAATATATCAATCAGCTATTGAATTTTTAGAAAGATAGACGTAAAATAATTTTTTATTATAATGAAGCACGAATGCGATGCTCTTTATAACAAATTGATTATTTTCGACATATATATAAAATAGACAAATATTGAAATTTCTAATTTAAATAAAGAGATCAAGGTTTGAATGGATTACCTTTAAAACTATGTGGAGAGATAAACTCGCCCCTTTTCTGCTTTTTGGACATCTGCACTTTACAATAGTTAAATATACAGCATTATTTTTTCCAAAAAGCTTTATAAAAATATGACCCATAACTTCTCTAATTTATTTAATATACAGTTAAACAAATTAATTTTTCAAATGTTGATAATTAAGGAATTTTAAACATTCGTCTACTCTCTTCAGTAGTTTAAGAAGAATTATAAGTGAAAATTAAGTGAAGAAGTCTGTGTGATTTCTAGGCAGAGGATATACTAATTTTTTTATATAAAGGTTTTTCACAACTTAAAGATATATTTGGATATATAAAAACAAAATTGAAATTTTATTAAAAAACGTCAATTTAAAAGACACCTAAACAATTAATAAATTCTCTTTTTCTGCTTTTTTGATAATTTAGCCTTCTCACTTAATTAACATCTATTCTTTTTTTTCAAATGCTTTAAATATCGTTAAAAACCAATTTCAAGATTTAAATAAAATTTCAAATTGTTTGAAATTTAGCAAAAATCTTACTTTTAACTTTCATAAAATATTTGTAATGTTGAAAATTTTCAAGGAATTAAAAATCTTATAATATTATAAGTATAAAAATTTGTGTGTACTTATATAACAAGGTTTTCACAAAAATAATAAAAATATTTTGGTCGGTGAAAAAACAATTTTTAAATATAGAAATATATATACAATTAAAAACGTCAATATATCTCTACATACCTTATAAAAATACTATATAAATATATAAAATTTTCACTTTTCTTGCTTTTTGAGTTATTTTTAATTATATGCCACAGTTAAATGAGCATTTTCATATGAAGACAACGATTATATTTTTAAAATGCTGAAAAATACCGTTAAAAATACTCAATTTTAAGATTTACAATATAATTTTCAAATGTGAAATTTAGAAAAAATTCGTACTTTTAAATGTTTAATTTCTTGTAATGTGAAAATTAAGAAAAAGCGCAATTTTAAGTAGGGTTAAATTATATAATTATTAACAACAGGTTTTCACAACTAATGAAATATTAGGTATATAAAAACAAATATTGAAATTTCATTAAAAAACGTCAATTTAAGATCTACTACTAAAACTTCATTATTAAAATTCACAGTTCTTTCATGCTTTTGAAGAGTGCATATCAAGTGGAAAACCACAATTATTTTTTCAAATGCTAGAAAAAAATCCGGTTAAAAACTCAATTTTAAGATTATCAAATAATTTCAAGAATCGTTGCAAATTAGGAAAGGTCGTACTTTTAAGAGTTCGAAGTTTGTATAAAATGGAAAAATTTAAGAAAAAAAATGCGTAATTTTAGAAAAGTTAAAATTGTTTTATTAAAAAGGTTTTCACCAACTAATGAAAATTTTGGTATAGAAGACACAAATATTGAAATTATCATATATAAAAAACGTCAATTTTAAAGACACCTAAAACTATTAATAAATTCGCATTTCTGTGCTATTTTTATGGCCAATTTGCATTTCAATGAGAAAGACGACATCTATTCATATTTGGAAATGCTGAAATCCGTAAAAAACTCAATTTTAAGATTTAACAAATAATCTTCAAATGTTGAAATTTAGGAATCACCGAACTTTAAGAGTTTTTAATGATGTACTGTAAAAAATTTAAGCACAATAAGAAATTTTAGAATTAGTTAAATATTTCTTAATAAACTAAACGTTTTGAAACTATAATTGAAAATATTTTAAGTATGTATATTAATACAAATATTGAAATTTGGCGAATTAAAAAACTTCCAATTTTAAGACACCAAAAAACTATAATAAAATTCGGTTTTCTGCTATTTTTGGAATGCGATTTCAAATAAAATAACACTTCTGTATTCTATGTTGTTATCAAATAGCTGAATGGGAATACCGATTAATTAAATAACTCAATCTTTAAGGATTTTGTTGAACCAAATAATTTCAAATGTGAAATATTAGGAAAAATCGTTCTTCTCTTCAGTTGTTTAGTTCATAAT
Source organism: Trachelipus rathkii (assembly GCA_015478945.1). NCBI lineage: Eukaryota > Metazoa > Arthropoda > Malacostraca > Isopoda > Trachelipodidae > Trachelipus > Trachelipus rathkii. Next base: position 4,252 of record JABUQX010009966.1, on the reverse strand, counting down.
AATATATGTTGAATAAACTTAAACTTCTTAATTTTTATCACTAAATTTCATTAAGACATTTAAAAATTGTTATTGTTAAAAGATTGTGATTTAAAATTGGTTAAATATGAAAATATTTTACCATTTATCATTTAAAAACAAATATTGATTTTTATTTCGATTGTTTAAAATATTTCGTACCAATTTTAAGGAACACACATAAAACCATTAAACATTAATAAATATGCACTTATTTTGCTTTTTGGAATATTAGTCTTTTCTTCCAATGAAACACATTAATTTTTTCAAATGCTGAAAATTTACTAACCGTTAAAAACTCCAATTTTAAGATTTACCAAATAATTTCATATGTTGAAAATTTTAAGAAAAAATCGCTACTTTTAATAATTAATTAATTTGTAATTGAAAATTTTTAAGCAAAAATAGCGTAATTTTAGGAAGTAAAATTTTATATTAAAAACTGGTTTTACAGGATTAGACATGAAATATACCTTGCTTTATCAAACCCAAATATTGTCTATACAATAAAAAATCGTCAATTTTAAACTTTTCATAAAATTATCTATTATAATAAAAGGATTCACAGTATTAAATTTAGTTAATTACAACTTGAAAATCAAATGTTATTTCTTTTCAATGCTGAAAAAACTGGTCAAAGACTAAATGTAAGATGGTGACAAAGTAATTTTTTTAATGTATAATGTTTTGTGAAAAAGGCAGTACTTTTTAAGAGTTCTAAATTTCGTAATGTGAAATTTAAGAAAAAAGATATTTTATAAAACGTAATTTAGAAACTCTCTTTTCTGAAGAATGTTATTTAAGAAGCACAATTTTTTCACAACTAGAAGTAGAAATCATTTGCGTATATAAAAAACATATAGAGTCTAGTGGAAATTTCTCCGAACTAAAAAAACGTGAATTATATAGACACCTAAAACTATTAATTAAATTTACTTTTCTCTTGAAGCTTTTTTTTGATTTTTTATAGTGCATTGGATACTGAAAAACCCCTTAATTTTTGTCTTCAAATAGCTCTCAAAGTGTTAAAAAGTCTGCGAATGTGAAGATGTCTTCTACCAAATTTAAAGTATTCGTAATGATTTAGTCAAATAGACAGATCAGATAAGTTGCAATCAATGAATATTATTAAAAGTTAATTTTTTTAATTGTGCTATATTCCTTCTTTTATCTTCGATATTGTTATAAGTTAATGTTTTCAATTTTTTAAAACAATCTTTAGAAATAAATGTACGCCTCGGGATAACATGCATTTTATGGCATAGGGTCGCAGCAGAAATCGCTCAAGTTTAAGACACCTTTTAAAGGACAATTACTCAATTCTCATTTTCTGCTTTTTCATATATCACATATCACGGCAACAACATTAGAAATTCACCTCAATGCAATAAAAATAAATACGCAGTGGTGGACAAAACTCAATATTTAAGGATATTACCTCTACATTAACATACTCTACAATTTTGTGAAAATTGGGAAAAAATCGCTTTACTTTTCATGGAGTTCCAAATTGCCTAGTATTTGTGAAAATTAACGGGAAAAAGCGTAATTTTGAAGAAGTGTAGAGATTTTTTTATTGCTAAAAACATGTTTTCTAAACAAAATGAACCCCATTGGTAAAAACAAATTCGAGTCGATTTGCAATATTTTTGCATTAAAAAACGTTCCATTTATTCCAAGGACTTCTATATTTACTATTTACTCAATATCAATATTCAAGCCATCTATCAATTTTCAGTGAAACACATTTTAACTTTTTCTCTACCTATAGTGTTCGGTGTAGGAAATCAATCGTTAGAGAGGATTATATCGGCAAATTTTTAAGATTTAACCAAAATTTAAATTGTTACTAAAATCAATTGATTGGAAAAATTTAGAGACTATAAATATACCAGAATACTTATATAAAGAGTTTCTCAACTTCAGTAATGTGACATAAAAAGAATTTATAAGCAAAAGCAGGTGAAAATCTTTAGGGAAAGTATTAAAAAGAGATCTTTGAGAAATTTTATAAATACAGGTTTTCACAACTAATGAAATATTTGGTATATAAAAAACAATATTGAAATTTCATTAAAATAAATGTCATTTTTAAGACACCTAAACTATTAAAAAATAAATTCGCTTTTCTGTCTTTTGAATAAATTGCATTTCAATGAAAACACATTATTTTTTCGAAAGCTGAAAATACCGTTAAAAACTCAATTTATGTAAGATTTTAACCAAAATAATAGATTTCAATATGTTGAATTTAATATATTAGTGAAAATACACCTAACTTTTAAGCAGTTCCTCATTAATTTTGAATGTGAAAAATTAGAAAAAGTGCTTTAAAAGTTAAAGCTTTATAATATTTTTTTATTTTAAAAGGTTTTTCACAAACATAATGAAATATTTGGTATTATAAAAATACAATATTAATATTATTGGTATAATTTTTATTAATAAAACGTCTCAAAAAAACGTACTTACATATATAAAATAACAAATTAATAATTTCTTTTTCTGCTTTTGATGCAATTGCATATCATGAAAAACAACAATTACTTTGTTTCATTAGGAACTAAAATGCCTTTTTGATGAGACAATACCGTTAATATACAAATCAAATCTTTTAAGATTTTTACATCACATAAATTATTCAATGAGCTCTATTAATTTATAGAGAAAGGAGAATAAATTCGTACATATATTCCAGAGTTCAATTGGATATCGGAGCTCTCAGGCATCGAGAACAAAAAGCGTAATTTAGAAGATTTTATGAACAGTTACTTCTATTTTAATAACCAGAGAGCTCTATAGGAGAAGTTTTAATCTATTTTGTGGATATATTAAAAACAAATATGGAAAATATTCTTATTAAAAAAAAATCAAATCAATATAAGACACCTAAAACACTCTATTTATAAACTCATGCTTACTAATTTACTGCCTTTTTGAATTGCATTTACGCGAGATGAAAAACACAATTATTTTTTTCAAATGCTGAAAATACCGTTAAAAAACTAAATTTTGAGAGAATTTAAATTATACTTAATAAATATTCCAAAATTGTTGATTAATATTTAGGAGTATAACAATAATTCCGTATTTTAAGAGTCTTAAATTTGTTAATGTGAATTAATCTCTCGCAAAGAGAAAGCCGTAAATTATATATTGATAGTTAAAATAATTTTTAATTGCCTCTTTTAGAAGGAGAACTTAAGCCCATAATTTGAAATAAATTTTGGCCATAATATTTAAATAAAAACTAAAAAATATATTTGAAGATTTTACTATATAAAATAATAGAAATTCCAACGCGAATTTAAGACACCTAAAACTATTAATAAATTCTACTTTTTCTGCCTTTTGAAATAGCATTTCTGTCGAGTATGATAGAGTAACACATTATTTTTTCATGATTGCTGAAAATACGATGTTTAAAAATACTCATTTTTTATCAATTTTTTACCAAATAATTTTAAAATAGTTTCGCAAATTATGTGAGAGAAAAAATCTTACTTTTTGAGGTTCTAAATTTGTAATGTGAAGTGAAATTTTAAGAAAAAGGCGTAATTTTAAAAGAAATAGAAAATTTTTATTAAAAACAGGTTTTCAGAAGTAACTAATATAAATGAATTATATTTAACAATATATCAATATAACAAATAATTGGAATTACTAATGTAATCTCATCTAATATAAAACGATCAATTTTAAAGACACCTAGAAACTTAATATATTAAAATCGCACTATTTTACTGCTTATTTGAAAATATGCATTGCTTCTTAATTGGGAAACACATTATTTTTCAAATGCTGAAGAAAATACCGTTAAAAACAAACATCAATTTTAAGATTTAATAAAATAATTTCAAATGTTGAAATTTAGGAAAAATCGTACTTTTAAGAGTTCTAAATTTGTAATGTGAAAATTTAAGAAATAGCGTAATTTTAGGAAGTTTAAAATATATATATATTTAAAACAGGTTCACAGCTTAAGGAATAATTTCAAATAACTTTTTGGTATATAAATAAAAACAAATATTGATGAATTTCATAATGAAAGAAACGTCAATTTTTAGACACGCTAATTAGTTAATAAATTTACCTTGTTCTGCTTGTTCTGTCTTGAAATAGTCCAATTCGAAATAAACACATTATTTTCTGTCAAATGCTGAATAACGATTTACCGTTAAAAAAGCTCAAATTTTAAGATTTACCACACATTAATTGTCACATTTTTGATAAT
>JABUQX010009965.1:77500-87500 GCA_015478945.1 Trachelipus rathkii | reverse complement strand
GGATGAACAGGTTTCATTCCTTATTCGACTAAATCTTTCTCTCCTCATAATCCTTTGTTTCGATCGTGCTTGTTCTCTGTGCATCAGGCTAGAACCGGTGCGTATCAGGTGGAAAATTCTCGTTCTCCTATCACTCCTGCTAATTTTCATTCTGCTAAAAATCGTTGCAGTACTCTTCGAAGAGCAAAGCGGGCTTTCATCAAACCAGTACGCTAACCTCCTTGGTTCTCCTACTGACAAATCTTTCTGGCCTCTTGCCAAAAACATCTCTAACAACTTCTGTAAATCTGTCTTTCCTCCTCTTATTCGCTCTGATGGTTCTGTTGCTAATTCTTCAACTAGAAAGGCTAATCTCTTCAGCCTCCTTTTTTCATCTAACTCAAGCCTGGACGATTCTGGCATTCCTCCTCCTCCTTCTTCTCCTCTCCAGGTGTCCTATGCCTTTGCCTGTGATTACATTCGATCAGGTTGCATGGGCTCCTGAAATCTACGAACGTTAGGAAGGCGGGTGGCCGGATGGCATTCCTCCCCGAGTTTTGAGGGAGTGTGCTTCCGTGCTATCCCCGCCCTCGTTCAACTATATTCTCTATGTCTCAATACTAGCACTTTCCCTCAGTGTTGGACGCACATGTCCAACCTATTCAGAAAAAAAGGAAGCCGCTCTGATCCTTCACAACTATCGCCCTATAGCTCTTACTTGTATTCTATCTAAGATCTTTGAAAACCCTTCCCAACTCTCATTTCTTAGATCACCTGGAATCTCATTCACTTCTTTCCGATCGCCAGTACGGCTTTCGGCGCTCGAGGTCTACTGGCAATATACTTTCCTATCTTACTGATTTATGGTTTCCGCCCTTAGGAACTAAAGGGGAGACTTGCGTGGTGGCGCTTGACCTATCCAAAGCATTTGACCGGGTCTGGCACGCGTCACTGCTCTCCAGCTCCCTCCTTTGGGTTTCCTCCTTCTCTTTGTACTTATGTCTAGCTTTCTTTCAAATCGCTCAGCAATATCAGCTGTTGTTGATGGGGCGATTTCTTGTTCCTTTGCTATCAACATTCATTATTCCTCAAAATTCTGTCTTATCTAACACTTTATTCCTACTTTTCATTGATGATCTTCTCACCTTCCAACTCTATTCACTCTTATGCCGATGACTCGACCCTTCATTTCTTCAACTCATTTCAATTCTGCTCCTTCTTTTACTTCTAAGAATTGCCTCTCGTCTTAATATTTCCGATTCTATTCTCAACTGATCTGGATAGAATTTCCGGGTGAGGGTCGTGACAACCTTGTTAAATTCAACTCTTTAAAAACTCATTCAACAAATCTCACTCTCAAAGACACCTCCTAGGTATTTTACCTATCTCTTTCGACAGTTCTCTCGTCTCTCCTGTCTGACAATATAAACATCCTTGGCCTTAACATAAACAAAAAATGTCTTGGGAAACCTCACATCACAACGGGTTGCTAAGGCGGCCTCAAGGAAGCTGGGAGTTCTGTTTAGACTGCGAGACTTTTTTTCCTCTTCACAGTTACTCCAGTTATACAAGGGCCTCATCCGCCCTTGTATGGAGTACTGCTCTCATATCTGGGGGGGCTCAGGTTTCACCCGGCTTTTGGATAGGGTCGAGTCAAAGGCAAAAAGACTTATCAACTGTCCTGTTCTTTCTAGTTCACTTGACCCTCTATCTTTGCGGCACGATGTTGGTGCTTTATCTCTTTTCTATAGGTACCGTAGCGGCAAGTGCTCGAGGGAACTTTCCACTCGCGTACCACCACCTTTAAGACGCCCTCGTAGCACAAGGGGTGCTGTGTCGGCACATGAGTTTTGTTGATATCAGCAACTCCAGACTATTTCGCTGCGGTGCCTCCTTCTTTCCTGCCACCTCTGTTCTGTGGAATTCTCTTCCATCTTCTGTGTTTCCTACTCAATTTAATCTCCCTCACTTTAAAGCCCACGTCTGTGCTCATCTGCGTAGTTTGTGTTAGTTGAATTTTTGTTGTTTTTAACACCCCCTCCTTGAATAGGGCTTTGCCCGTGAGCGGTGGTGATAACCGTAAAAAAAAAAAAAAAAAAAAAATTATATATATATATTACATGTGAAATACAACATTTTAATGATGCAAGGAAGCGTGCAAGATGCTCCAGTGTTCATGCATGAACCTTGCCCCTTTCCAGGGACAAAGACCGTTTCGAAAGGGTTATATATATATATATATATATATATATATATATATATATATATATATATATATAATATATATATATATATATATATATATATATATATATATATATATATATATATATATATATATATATATATATATATATATCACGTTTTATTCACACTCCCCGTGGTGTGACTGGGAACGTACACGCGTCGCCCCCAAGAAGCAATACTGCGGAAGGAAGGTCCCGGCGTGGACAGGTCCCAAATGAATGCAGATTTTCTTGCCTCCTTGCGGAGGTACTATCATTGGGTTCAAAACCCTCAAATCCCCTGGGGCTTAGAGATAAGTCCGATTAGTATTTTGTTCATTGGTTTATTCATTATACATTTTGTATAGTTTATTATTATTATTTCAGATCTACTGATATACGTGCCCTAACTTCTCATGTTGGCTGGAGAAGTGAATGCTAACCCAGGACCCAGAGCATACCCCTTGTCCCAAATGCAATAGAGAATGCAGTCGAGGTCAAACCTCAGTGTAGTGTAATTTCTGTCATAAATGGTTCCATTTGAAGTGCACAAACTTTCTAACCACCAGGGCTTACTCCACAACTTGGTCCTGTCAATTATGCGGAAATGCGTACACAGAAACCCAAATTTCACACTCTCATAATTCAATTAATATACTTCTATTAAATGTAATTGGGGTAAAAAATAAACAAAGAACTTCAACACACACTAATTAAATACAACATACACATAGCATTCATACTGGTATCTCATCTAAACCTAGAATTTCCCAATTACACAACTTTAAGGCAGGGCAAAAATTGACCTCAACATAGCTTTACCACACTTATACATAAAATATACAATTTCGTAAAATCACAAACCAACACAACAAATGAACCACGACTAAACAACATCATACTAGTAAATAGAAATATAGGTCAATAAGAAAATATACAACATAATCAACTTTTATATCCCCCCATCCACATTTAGAGGTTGTCCACAGAACTATCCCACAAACCTATCTCCTCTAGCACAAAATAACAATTTGATACTTGCCGAAGATTTTAATGCACACCACCCTACATGGTTCAATACTCACCCACATTCACGAAGAGGCGATGCTATCATTAATAATGATCTTCATTCATTCAGCATCCTAAACAACAGAAATCAACCTACACGAAGACCTCTTCAACACATTCAAAATCAGACATCCCCTACATCACTTTCTGCTTCCCTCAAATTCATGTCACTATTACATGGCGAACCTTTCAAACTCTCTCTTCCTACCACTCCCCAATTTTTTTCACAATTCAACACAAACACCCAAATTACACTTCATTAAAAAAAGCATATACCAACTACAAAAAAAACACACTGGCAAGCATATAATGACAATATAGAACAGGATTTGGAAACATTCCAAGCAGCAAATTTCTCCTCACTCAATCAAACAATACAACATTTTTATAAAACAGTTCTCAAAGCTTCCAAAAAATATATCCCACACTGTTACCGTAAATAATTTAACCCCATTTTTCATCTGAAATAGAAACTCTAATAAAACAAAGAAACGCCCTCAGGCGAAAAAATAGACAACTAAATCCAGCTCAACTAAATCAATCACAGACCTTAACAATATAATAAATTCACTAATCAACACAAATCAAAGAGAGATCTGGAAGCAATTTACTCAAAATATAAATAACATAACAAAAACAACGCAACTTTTCCGCACAATAACAAAAATCCATACATCACATACCGAACCCCCTCCAACACACGAAGCAATCTGCAAACAAAAAATAAAATTCCTAGTCCAAAAAATCAATTTAATATCATCATGTCATACTATTCACAAATTAGCCATAAACGCACAATTCTTCTAAGAGACAAATAATTAAGCAACTTAAAAAATTAAACCAAAAGATCTACACAATCCCCCCCAGAAATACTCAACATAATTAAAAAATTAAAAAATTTACAAGCAGTAGGCCCAGACCAAATATCTAATACACACCTCAAACATTTTGGAGCCAAGGATATTGAAGCCATCACCAAATTATTTAACACAACTTTCCAAACTAACATACTCTCCCCCTCTGGAAATACGCCCACATAATTCCTATACTAAACCCAAGTAAACCACCCAAAACCCCACTTCCTACAGACCAATTTCACTGCTCTCCACAATATCCAAAGTATTAGAAAAATTAATACTCAATAGAATCTACCTTATATTCTTCTACCTAGCACACAACATGAATTTAGACAAAAACATTCCACAACCACTCTCCTAACTGATTTAACACAGCATACTTTGAATGGCTTTAACCAAAACTCTCCCCACTCTCGCACCATTCTAATCGCAATAGGCACTTGATACAGTCCCCAGACATATCTTAATAAATAAAATATTAAATACTAACATGTCCATTAAGGTAAAAAAAATAGTAGCAAACTTCATATCAGGATGTACAGTAGGGATGCCCGATATCTAAAAAATATCGATAAATCGATATATCGATATTTCAAAAAATATCATATCGCCTTCGATATTATCGCCAGAAAAATATCGATATTCGATATATCGATATTTCGATATATTATAATCCGATTATAATTTGATATATTATAATCCAATATATATATATATATATATATATATATATATATATATATATATATATATATATATATATATATATATATATATATATATATATATATATATATATATAAGATATATATATATATATATATATATATATATATATATATATATATATATATCTATATCCTCCAGATTAGGCGACGCACATAGTTAAAAACAACGATAGCTACACTAAAATTGAATACATTTTTGGAATCAGGGGCAAATTTCAGTTATGAAAAGTACAAAATAAATTAAAACTAACAAAATAAAAAAAAATAAATAACAAAGTTTTAGGGATGTACGATGTTTTTTATTTTACAACGGCAGAAATGATGTTGTTAACAGATTTATTTGCATTCTTAAACAATGAGCAGTTGTTAGGTATTTTACAGTATTACGGTTTAATACTAACCTAAATATATATATATATATATATATATATATATATATATATATATATATATATATATATATATATATATATATATATATATATATATATAATATATATATATATATATACTCATATATATATATATATATATATAAATTATCAAATCTCCCATTCCCATTATTGGCCGTTAAGTAGCTTTGTCCACATAACATATATATATATAACTATAACTATATATATATATATATATATATATATATAGCAATAATATATATATATATATATATATAATATATATATATATATATACTACTCTTCAAAATTAACGCTCTAGAAGAGCTACAATCCATATCTCAAAAACTACTACAGCTACCGGAAAAAGGAATACATTGGAATCTGGCAAAATTTACCGAGGAAACTGTAAAAAAAAAAAAAAAAAAAAAAAAAAAAAAAAAAAAAAAAATTCATATCTCGAAAACTACAAAAGCACAGAGAAATGAAATACATTTTTGGAATCCTTGTAAGATTTTAGGTTAATAATTTAAAAAAAAAACAATAAAATAAATTAAATATAATAAAAATAAAATTCGAGCCGGCGGTGGACATAGTATATATATATACTCATGTTGTAAGGTATTACGACTTAATTTAGGGGCTCAGGCCGACGGGAACACAGGGGTTTTCCATACCCGTAGGGAGGCGGAGGAACCCCACGACACCCAAATACCAAGAGCAGGGGTTCAGGACCTCTCCCCAGAGAAGAGTCCCTGCCCGTGGTTCCCAGAAGGCCAGAGACCGACTCCTATGTCGGTTTTGATATACCCCTGGGGTATTCTTTTTTGTTAAAAAAAAAAGCAAAATTTAATAGAAAGTCTATTTATTTTAACGAGTAACCAATAAAAGGTCTCTAAATAGGCTCTCTAATCATATTAATTATTAACTATAATTTTATTAATTTTAATTTTTTAATTTCCTATCAAATTTTACCAGGATTCCAAAATGTATTCCTTTCGCTGTAACTATTGTAGTTTTTGAGATATAATTTTTTTTTTTTTTTTTTTTACATTTTCCACTAGAATTGGACCAGCATTCCAGCAATGTATTCCTTTTCCAGGTAGCTGTTGTAGTTTTTGAGATATGGATTGTGGCTCTTCTAGAGGCTGACCTATATATATATATATATATATATATATATATATATATATATATATAATATATATATATATATATATATATATATATATATATATATATATATATATATATATATATATATATATATATATATATATATATATATATATATATCTTTCTCTCTCTATATTTATATATAACTTAACATATATATGAACTCACTCAAGGAAAGGCTTTTAATTTATAAATATGAAGCAGACGTATGTACAGAAGAAAAAGTGGTAGAAATGGAAAAAGGATCTTCACTCTTCAGGTCTTCCAACTTTCAAGTTTCCAACTCCAAGAGGTTGAAGACTGAAGTTGTGCTAGATCTTGAGGAACTGGGGGTGTTTTTGACTTTTTGTGGACGAGTGAATAAATTAAATAAGAAAATCGCGTTTCACTATAAAATTAAACAATAATCATAAAAATCACCTTTTTTTCGTATTAAAATTGAAAAAATAGCTATTAAGTATTAATGAAGCTAGGAATCTTCAAAATGATTTCTATTTAAGTACAAAATAAATATTGATTCTAAAAACGAAATTAAATTGGATGGTAGACAACTGATACTTGGACGACTCTGGAAGTCTGGATCTTAAGAAAATCTATTAAATTTTAGTAATAAAATGAAATAATATTTAAGAAGTTCGAACTGGATGCCAGACGACTTATCATAAGAAAAGCTGTAGTGATGTACCCCCAAATACTAACTTTTAGTAATAGGTATTATAAAATCGTTAATTTAGTTAATTACATATTTAAGCGAAACAATCGTAATCGCCAGTAGATGATTAGACTAGTTGGTACTCGGTATGTTAACTGTAAACCAACTCACAGGAGTCCTGTTCCGGTATTAGATTTCTGCAATGATTATCTTCGTCCACACTGACACTGAACACACTCCACAGAGCTACACGTAAATCAGGATCAGGCTGGTCTCGAGAACATTTAACAGTCTCAGAATAAATAAATAAATTATAAAATATTTCATGAAAAAGGAAAATAAAACTAGTGATAGCTATTTTTAATTCCTTTCTTTTTATTCAATGTAACTCTAAGTTATTTATCCTTTATTTATATATATATATATATATATATATATATATATATATATATATATATATATACTATATATATATATATATATATATATATATATATATATATATATATATATATATATATATATATATATATATATATATATATATATATATATATATATATATATATATATATATATATATATATATATATATTATTACAAAGCCCAATACTTATTATCTAATGCACCTAAAAAGACTAACTGATTGATATGCTCGGAAGTCAATCTATTCCTTTCATTTGAGCAAACATTGTTTAATAATGAAACTGTTCGTTCTGAAGAGACTGACGTCGCATTTCCAGTAAGATATTTCATTGCTAACATAAACATAGCAGGGAAAGCATTTTTACTATCATTTCAAAATTTTATTGGGTCGCAATATCCACTTGATCACTGAATAACTGAATAGTGATTAGTGAATACTCAGAAGACAATTTGACTATGTGGTATGTGCCATGTCGATCCCTCCTCTCCCTATTTTTGGTTCCCGAAAAGACGAAAATTCTAAAACCCCAATTTTTCGGTTTATTTTATACACGACATTGGGGGACGAACGAAGAACGAAATATGGGGGAAAAAGAGTTTCATCACTTCAGGGTGTCGGGAGAGGGGGATAAGATTTTATTTTTTTCCGGCCTTTAAAAAATTTTTTTTGAAAAGAATATCGGCTTTCGATATTAAGAAAAAATATCGAAATATCGATATATCGCCTAAGAAAATATCGCCCAAAAATATCGATATATCGAGCCAAAAATATCGATATTTCGATATATCGATATTTTTTGGCCATCCCTAATGTACAGATAAAGTTATACAAGGACAGTAATAACAATCATGGATTCCGGGGTGTGGGTATATCTGGGGTACCACGTACCCCAGCGTCTTTCCTGAGTGATATTTGGGCATCTCCCCGGAGTGGCTATCTTTTGGGGTACTTTTCGTGTCTGGGGCACTACCCTGGGGGCTGGTCCCCCCTGGGGTCCCATATTTCTATTGATTCGCCATGTACGTAAGTACGTGTGTGTATACCTGACCATATGCTCATGTACTTTCATGAGCGTTTTTTACCCTACCCCCCTTTGTTCATCCCCTACCCCCTATGACGTAATCAGATTATAGGCTGGGCCAGGGCTCGAGCCCTGCCAGCGTCTTCCCTGAGTGATATATATTTGGACACCTACCGGCAGGGGCTACCTTCAGGGGTACTTTTCAGGGTTGCCGTTTTATTTTGGGGGCTGGTCCCCCCAGGGGTCCCCTATTTCTATTGATTCGCCATGTACGTGAGTGAGTGTGTGTGTGCGTGAGCACATGCTCATGCACATTCACGAGCGTTTTTTATCCCCTACCCCCCTTTGTTCTCGTCATCACAAGTGCTGGATCGAGGTTCCTGGATGTATTTTAGGCCTAACTGTGTGCTCATGTAACCACCCTAACCCGTGTACGAGGCGTAGCCTCGTACATGGGTGGCGTAGCCACGTCCATGAAAGTAGCTGAGCTACTTTCATGAAAGTAGCTGAGCTACTTTCATGAAAGTAGCTGAAGTCTGGCTCGGGTCACGTTGCAGCCCAAAGCGAACGCGTCCGCCGGCGCGAAACCGACGCGAGCGCCCGCCCGCAGACGCAATATTACCGCACGCGCGAACGTGGGTTATGTTTCGTGTGGGAAAATTTCAATAATAATGGGTGCGGCTTGAGGTAGTGTTAGTGATAGTATCCGTGGGTATATATATATATATATATATATATATATATATATATATATATATATATATATATATATATATATATATATATATATATATATATATATATATATATATATATATATATATATATATATATATATATAATTTATTTTGTTTTTACTAAAAATTTTATGCTTTTCATGTTTATAACGTAAAATACGTTTTTACATACCCTAAACGGTAAATCAGTAAATCAAACCACCATCCAACCACCCTCTAACCATCTATTGATCTATTGATCTATTGATCTATTGATCTATTGATCTATTGATCTATTGATTCATGTCATATTTTTATTAAAATTACTATGTTTTACACACCCTAAAGCAGTAAATCAGTAAATCAAACCACTATCCAACCACCCTCCTAACCAGCTATGATCTATTGATCTATTGATCTATTGATCTATTGATTGATTCATGTCATATTTTTATTAAAATTACTGTACTTTACACACCTAAACAGATAATCGGTAAATCAAGCCACCATCAACACCGTTATGACATCCGTGATCTATTGATCTATTGATTCAAGTCATATTTTATTAAAATTGTTATGTTTTACAACCCCTAAAGACGTAAAGACGTTTGGCAAGCTGTGTGGTGAGGGGTCCCCCCCTCACCACCCCTCTGTGCGCTACGTCTTTACGTCTTTACGTCTTTACGTCTTTACTGTCACAACATCAATTTTTGTTTATTAAACATGGTGTGTGTGTGTGTGTGTGTGTGTGTGTGT
>JABUQX010009965.1:62500-65000 GCA_015478945.1 Trachelipus rathkii | reverse complement strand
GTCAAGAGGAGTTTGTGGAGGTCAAAGATTAAGGATGGGTGGTAAGAACCAACGAAAGGGATGTTGAAATAGACTTGGAGTTTAGATACCGTAGGGGTGGGGGTTATAGGTCTAAAAATATTCAAAAGGAAGTTATGTATGGAGGAATCGATAAGATGCTGGGGGAAATAGTTGAAGCTGAAAAAGGATTTAAGGTAGACTATTTCGAGGTGGAAATAATGCCAAGTTGAGCAGATCTGGTATGCTCGGTGGAGATAAATGGTGATTAAGTTAGACAGGAGTTTAAAGGGAGAGGAGCTAAGGAAATTCGTACCGAGGCGTGAGGAGGTAGGTTTACGATAAACTGAAGTGGTGAAGCCATTAGGGTTATGGTGGACTAGGACATCCAAAAAGGGGAGGGTATTATTTTGTTCATCTTGTCTGGTGAATTGGATGTTAGGGTGTCTAGTGTTTAAGTAGTTGAAAAAGAGATCAGATTGGGATTTATTGTTAAAGATTAGAAAGCAGTCGTCTATATATCTTTTATAGACTAGAGGCTTAAAACCAGGAGGACAGTTGTTGAGCCAGGTTGATTCATGGTGGCAGAGGAAGCAGTTAGCGAAGGTGTTTTTTTATTTTATTTTTATTTTTATTTTATTTTTTATCTTTTATTTTTTGTTTATTTTTATTTTCTTTATTTCATATCTATATTCATTTATATTTATTTATTTATATATGACTGTTTATCTATTTGTACTTATATTAGTATACATATGTTTTCAGTATCCTGATGATGGGCCACGACTAGGCCCGAAACGTCGATGATTTAAAATATTTCAATTAATAAAGCTTTATGACCTTCATTCCGGCTTTGGTCATCCTTTTTATAATATATATATATATATATATATATATATATATATATATATATATATATATATATATATATATATATATATATATATATATATATATATATATATATATATATATATATATATATATATATATATATATATATATATATATATTAAATCCGTTGTTGTTGTTTACTGTTCTGGATTTTGTGTTGTTTGTTTTTATTTGTGCTGTTCGCCCTGATAGAAAGTTGGAAATCCATTTCTTTAGGTTAGTGGAAATGTTAGATTTTATTATTTTGTGGATCAGGTTGAGTTTGGGTACTGTATCGAATGCTTTGTTGATGCTGATTGCTATAATTATTATTTTATGAGTTTGTTTTGAGTTTAGGCTGTTGATTGTGGGTTGTATAATGTTTGTGAGTGCGGTTGTAATTGAGTGGTTTTGTTTGAAGCCGTATTGGAATTTGTGCTTGATGATATGTGGAATTATTTTATTTAGTATGTTTTTTTCAAGTAGTTTGCATTGTGTATATAATAAAGTGATAGGGCGATAAGATGAAAGCTCAGAGGTGTCTTTTCCTGGTTTTAATTTGGGTATAATGATAGATTTTTCCCAGATATGGGGAAAGAAGTTTAGGCTAATGGAGCTGTTATATAGTTGAGCTAATTGTGTTAAAGCTGTGCTCCCTTGGTGTTTGAGGTGTTTGTTTGAGATATCGTCTGGGCCAGCTGACGGTGAGTTTTTAAGTGTCTTTATTATGTTTTCTAGCTCAGTTGTGATTATTTCTATTGTTGGGTAGTGTGTTTGAGTTTTATTTTCTTGAGGGCTTTGGTGTTTATCCTGTTTTGAGGGTGTTTGGGTTTTTGACTCTGCTTTCCGAAGTGAGTTGCGAGAGTGTTTGCGTGTTGTTTGCTGGTTTGTGGGTTTTGTGAGTTTGGGTTTTTGAGGGATTCGTGAGTGTGTGTGTTTGTTGGTTGGTTGAGTTTTTCAGCGTATTTATTGTTTTTCAAATTTTGGCGTTGTTCGTGTGTTGGTTGTTCTTGGTGAGGAAGGTTTGAAAGCCGTTTGAAGAATGTGTGTTTCTTAGGTTTATGATTTGGATGTTTCGGGCGTTAATCTGTGTTGTCGCTTGGATTGATGTGGGTTTTTTTGTTCCGAGCGAGTTGCGTTGTTTGATTAGTTCATCAATTTCAGATGTTAGGGTAAGGTTGTATTTTTTTATGTATCCTCTGAGGATGACTATGTTAGCTGCTTTTTGAATTAGAGAAGTGAAATTTGGTATGGCTTTGTCGAGTGTTAATGTGTTAGTAATATTTAAGGGATGTATGTTGTTTTCTATATGGGTGGTGAATAGTGTCCAGTCTGCTTTTTGTAGTTTTTGTATGTTTTTTCTGAGTGGGTAATTTGGTTTGTTGACATTTTGGTATTTTATGATAATGGGTAGGTGGTCTATGTTTAGGTCAGTTTGTATTGACCAGTGGAGTTTTGTGGGTAAATTTGGTATATATATATATATATATATATATAAATATATATATATATATATATATATATATATATATATATATATATATATATATATATATATATATATATATATATAATATATATATATAACTATATATATATATATATATATATATATATATATATATATATA
>JABUQX010009965.1:55000-60000 GCA_015478945.1 Trachelipus rathkii | reverse complement strand
TCATTTTCTCTCGGAAAATCTTTCTTATTTTTTCCATTAAAATATTTCAAACTTGGTAAATTAAAATAGTGTCGAGTTGTTTTCACTGTGTCAGTAAAGTTTCTAAAGTGTTGTATTATATATGAATGTCAATAGCAATGAACAAACAATGTAACTGAATATTTTCAACAGCTTTAATATTTCTACATAAAACATTTCTTCATTGCTGCTTCTTCAACATGTCGTTGTCCAATCCGAAAGTCACAATTTATTTCAACATTCTTGGAATTGCCTTTACTAGAGATTCTCCTTTTGTGCTTTCAGCAGTCACTAATCCTAAGAACTCTTCACGAACCACAAATGTTTTACTCATTTTTACAAATATATACTCTTAACATGCTTTGATCAATATTTTTATTATTATTATTATAAATTAAATTTAAGGGACTCAAGTCATCAAAAAATTTTGATAGTTAAAATAATTTCGGGGGGTTCAAACCCCTCCCCCTCCCCCTTGTTCGGGGGTTCAGATCCCTCCCCCTGGCTACGGTCTTGAGCTTCATCATTTTAATATTACTTGGCTTAGGCTCCTCCTACTATTAATCTAAGTTTTAATATATACGAAATATATTGTGAAAATGAATGATTGTTTTTAACTCATTTTATTTCAATTACACTCTATTTTCCCTTTATATGAAAAATACTTTAAAACAAAAGAAATTTTTTATGCTGTAGATCCGACTCCGCCTCCGTCTTCGAAGCCTTGGCACAGGAGCGAGACCAAGAATGTGGGGAAAATGAGCGATTCACAAAAGATGTTGGAAGCACTTAATTTATCTAGAGGGATCCCTTGTTTGTGAAAGGTTCGATAGATGACCTAAATGTACATTTGAAACTGAACTCCTGGACATTATATCGCTAAGAGCATATAAGCAGAAGGATATGATTTCAAAAGTCGTAAATAAGTGTAATTTATTAAAAATTTCCACCTCAGGTCCAGAGACATGACATTTTTGCTTGGCTGTCAACATGCATGCTAGTTCTGTGAAAAAATCAAAAGTAGGAATCTAAAATCACTGATAAAACTTGTTAACGAAAAATGTGAATTATTTGAAGATAAAAAAAATGATAAATACAGATTTCATTGCATATTAAATAAAAGTATTGCACAAAAAACGATATACAATGATTTCAAAATTTTCGATTTTATCGACCTTTGGTGAGGGAAAAGCATCTTGCATTTGATTTAGAATGCAAAAATAGTATATCAAAAATAAGTTAGAAAGTGAATCCTGATATTGTTGGTGCAGAATTGGGGACCGCGAGTCAATAAGAAAAAAACTTTGGCGGCTTGGCCTTTGGACCAATGAAAGGTAAGACCCGAGATTGATTGCCGAGTTTCTCGTTCTGAACAAGGTCAAGAAGAAGTTTGAGGATGTGTACATGCTAATATTCGATTGTATATCATCGTCAAGATACATATATATATATATATATATATATATATATATATATATATATATATATATATAGATATATATATATATATATATATATATATATATATATATATATATATATATATATATATATATATATATATATATATACATATATATATATATATAATATATATATATATATATATATATATATATATATATATAATAATTTAATATATATATATATATATATATATATATATATATATATATATATATATATATATATATATATATATATATATATATATATATATTGATAATTAAACATATTAGCAATTTTGTTATAATTATAGGAGACTAATAATAATTTACCATCCATAAATATGAGTTACGTAGGGATGGGCTTCCATACAATATTTTTAAAAAAAGCCCTGTCCAGGGACGCAATCTCCAACAGGAAAGGAGCATTATATATATATATATATATATATATATATATATATTATATATATATATATATATATATATATATATATATATATATATATATATATATATATATAATAATACTATATATATATATATAATATAATAATAATAATAATATATATATATATATATATATATATATATAATATATATAATAATAATAATAATATATATATAATAATAATATAATATATATATATATATATATATATATATACCATTATATATATATAATAATATATAATATATATATATATATATAATATATATATATATATATATATATATATATATATATATATATATATATATATAATATATATATATATATATATATTTATACCATTAATACTAATAATAACTATAACTTAAAATAATAATATATATAATATAATATATATATGTAAGATATATAAAAAGGAAATATATATAATATATATATAATATATATATATATATATATATATATTAGATTCTTATTAGCTATTTCTCAATATATATTTATAATAATAAATATATGTATATAATATATATTTATAATTGTACATATATACATATATTTTTGAGAGTAATAAGATGTATTATATATATATATTGAGAAAAATGCTCATTTATTATTATTATTATAGGTATTTAATAAAACTATATTAATTGCTGCTGTCCTAAAAAATTAATTAAACTATTTGAAACTTATTCGCACAATTGTAAACTCATCCAGAAAATCAGATCTTCCATAACATTCATTTGCATATACAACATAATTTATTCCGAATACAACGATGGTGGTCCGCCATCCACATAAAAAAATAACATTCCAGTGATAAAGGATAGAAAAGAAGAAAACATTATACCTTCGCAGACTATCTATTATTACCTCTGTTATTCAACCATAAGTGGAGGTCTATTGAAAATGTTTTTTTTATTATTCCTTTTTTTTTTCCTTCTCTTGATGGTTCACTTACGAACACTGATCAATGTCTTGTATCGGACTAAAAGAAGATAAAGATGGAATATATATATATAAATATATATATAAAAAAAAAATAAATATAAAATATATATATATATATATATATATATATATATATATATATATATATATATATATATATATATATATATATATATATATATATATATATATATATAATAAAAAAATATATATATATATATATATATATATATATATATATAAAATAATAATAATAATAATAATAATAATAATAATAATAATAATAATAATAATAATAATAATAATAATAATAATAATAATAATAATAATTATAAATTACAATTTTAGGCATAAAGGGGTTGGATGAAGGTGGAGAAGGAGAAATAACTCCGAAATCGTCTATCATTTTCTAAGAAGAAATTTTTTTTTTTTGTGTCATGGAGTAAAACATTTGCACAATTCTGGGATGAAATATAAGTTGAGTGAGTTTTTGGAGATTGAAGACGACCATAGTTCCTGAAGGCAGCGCCCCCTGTGGCGAATAACACGAAGACAAGCAGAGTTAAACCAAGGTTTGTTAGGTTTAGTTGAAGGGGAAAGAATATGAAATGTACACCTCCATTGCCAGAGAGAGTCATTTCAGGTAATGAGTTCAGCGTACTCAGAGGGAAGCCCAACTACGGAAGCAGTGATCATTTCATATAAAATCAAAGAAATACGACCCTAAGTCCGATCAGTTAGCATCACTATAGTGTCAAAAACGTTTCCTTGCCGTAGGACGGGGGAAGTTTCCTGCGGAAGACTTGAAGAGATAGAACAGGAAACAGAGTTAAGAAAGTGATCGGAGGAATCCAGAGGAGGAAAGAGATTAACAGAATAATGAGAAGAATTAGAGGTTAGGAAGAGGTCTAGAATATTGGGTTCATCTCCAAGACCATCGGGGATTTGAGTAGGGAGCTGCGCCAATTGCTCAAGATCCTTCTGGATTGAAAAGTGGTATTCATGTTCACCAGCTGGATCTTAAGAATTAGAGGGATGCCATTGGAGGTGGAGAACGTTGAAATCACCAAGAATGATGACTTAAAAGAATAGTGAGGAAAAGAAAATGTGTTCTCGAAGAATTTACGACAGGGTAGACAAAGGTAATAATATAGTTATTTTAAATAGCTCTGATTACATTACAAAATGCAAAACACTACTTAACACGTATGAACAACTGACAAAAAATCCCAACCCAACATCCCAATCCACATTTAACTCTACCTTATCTACCATACTTAAAAACTATCCACATTTACAGAAACAACTAAAAGCATACATGACAAACATACCACAATTCTACGGAATACCAAAAACACATAAACAAAACACACCACTTCGTCCTATCATATCCAACACTAATAGTAATACTTATAAACTAGCACAATGGCTTTCAAAACAACTAAAACCTCTCTTAGGCACTATTTCTACATCCCATTTAAAAAATACAGATGATTTCATTAACAAAACCATATCTCTCAAAACTAAAACACACACTTTTGTTAATTATGACGTTGTGTCACTTTTCACCTTTGCCCCCGTCCCTCATCTTTTAGAACTTTTAACAAAATACATAAATGACAATAATATCACTCTCACATACCCCTTTTCTATTCTTAAACAACTTATCCTACTCACGTTACAACATAACTACTTTCAGTTCGACAAACTTTTTTACAAACAAAAACACGGACTGAGTATGGGATCCCCTCTCTCTCCCATGCTCAGCAACATATACATGGAGTTACTTGAACATTATTACATTCTTCCTCATCAACTTCTTTCCGGATGCGTGTGGCTTAGGTATGTTGACGACATCTTCGCTGCCGTACCTCACGCAACCAATCCCACACACATCCTCAACTACATCAACACCCTACACACTGACATACAATTCACCATGGAAACCTCTAACCACAATACTATCCCTTTTCTAGATACTCTTATAATTTCAGACCATACTACTAAACCCTCTTTCACAGTTTACAGAAAACCCACATCCAATCCTTCCTACATACATTGGTATTCCGCTCACACACACACAACACAAAAATAGGTACACTTTCATCCCTATACCTCCGTGCATTTAAAATCTG